>PQXP01000605.1:0-11450 GCA_002973495.1 Apiotrichum akiyoshidainum
GTGGGTGGGTGTGGGGGAGAGAGGGGTGGATGATGATGGACGAGGAGGAATGGATGGGGAGCGCGAGTCGGCGATGGCGACGAGTGAGTGGTGTGGTGGTGGCACCTAGATGCATGCTAGGAGGCGATTAGAAAATTAGTGTAATGAAAAGTGTATTAGCCTTTCTAATTAGTGTTTATTTTTCCCAGCCAAATTTAATTCCGCTATTGCCATCAACGGGGTGTGCCTGGAATGGGCTCTCCCTGCCCTCTGGCTGGCCTGGCTGGAGCGCAGCCAGGTCCCCCGGCGTTATGGAGTTTTAGTCTGTAAACGGGCTTGTGGCACTCGTGCACGGGGTGGTGGATGGTCATCTCCCACCTCCACTTTGTTTGTCCACTACTTTGCTCTCTCATCCTTCAAGTTAATGCCACGCAGCCACGCACATAAACACACACACCCATCACCACCACAGCTCCGCAGGCTTTGTTCCGATGTGTGAGACAGCAAACATGACATGACACGGTCCACGACATGCGCGACATGATGAAGTGCCTTGACTCGAATCGCGATAGCCGCGTCGGGAACCCATCAGCGGTGGCGGCCGTCGTTTCAACCGACAGAACTTTTTCACTTGCTCACTCACTCACTCACTCACTCATCTACTGACTATCTGCATACAATTATTTGGCTGGTGTCTGACCTCGCGGCAGCGGACAGCCCCCCCCTGGCGTCGCACCAGGTCGGAACCTCACGTTCTGTCGGCCTACTTACTGACTGTATCGACCATCCGACAGTGCAATCCGTTGGTGCCTAGGACCCGGCGCACACCACCCGCTGCCGTATCATGGACGGCTGTTGCGAGCATGCCGCCTTCGGACACCACACCGCACACCGCTGCGCAACTGCATCATAACCAGAGTACGCACCACTCTGGAGGTCTGGAGAACGCATAAACGCATGCACCACCCACGTTTCTCCCCATCGTCCTGCGTCAGTGTCAGCTCCAACCACCGTCGTTTCTCGGCACCAGTACTGTAGGAGATGTACAATATGCATGTAATAGGCTCCCGCCCGACGCTCATCTATACGCAACGCAGACGGCAAACACTCGAATGCTCTCCACATGCCGCTCGCTATATGGCTGTGGATTACTAGGGACTCTACACTTTCCCCGGAGCTCAAGATGGAATGGAATGGAAAAGGGAAACTCGACGACTGGAATGGGAGAATAGACAACAACTGCGCTCGGCATGGCTTACTCGGCAGCAGCGTAGACCTCGTCCCACTCGCCCGACTCGATCATGTCCTTGAGAATGTCGAGGCCGCCGACGAGCTCGCCGTTGAGGATGATCTGCGGGAAGGTGGGCCAGTCGTTGACGCGCTTGAGGCCCTGGCGGACCTCCTCGTCGGAGAGAATGTCAAACCACGCAAACTCGACGCCCTTCTCACGGAGGAGGCCGACAGTCTGGCGCGAGAAGCCGCACTTGGGCGCAGAAGGGTTGCCCTTCATGAACAGCACGACCTTGTGCTTGTTCATAATCTCGTGGCAGCGCGCGGTGATCTCCTCCTCAGTCCGCGGGCGGGCCGGCTCGGGGGCAGACGCGGCGGCGGAAGAGGCGACATTCGACGAAGGGGCAGAGGCAGTAGCGGCGTGCTGCGAGAGGAGCGAGCGGAGGAGCGTGGTGTCCGATCCCGAGTGGCGAGCGAGAAGGCTGTGACCCTGTTTGGGAAAGCGCAGGGAGAGTTCAAGTGCCGCAGGTTGTAGAAGCAATTCACAAATGGAGTCGATATGGAGAGGAGCTTTGTCAGCAGGTGTAGCGGTGGTTGTAACACGTCGGAGAGCACAGGAGCACGCCGGGGGAGCACAGTGAGCATTCAGGCGCGTGCGAGTGCACAAAGTCCAGCTCCGTCGGCTCTCGGATCTACCGGGCCGGGGAGTCCACCGCAACCCCGCGCTATGGCCGTGGCGAACATGCGCTCGGGCAGACGGAATTGAGCTCGACCAGTGCTTTGCCGCTAGCGGTCAAGACTAATGCAGGCAGCACGGGAAGCGGCAAGGCGTGTACAGTCACATCCATCCCTCCCCGCACATAGTTCCGTACGCATCAGAATCTCTCGACTTACGCGAAGGATGAGGAACGAGGGCACGGCCTCGATGTCAAACGACTCGGAAATGTCCGCCTGCTGCTCGGCCTCGATCTGGGACACAGTTAGCACGCGTGTGCCGACACTCTGGTTTCAGCACAGCACTCACGTTGAGGAAGAGGACGGAAGGGAACTTTGCGGCCTCGGCGGCGACGGTCTCGTTAAAGGCGGCGCAGGGCTCGGCCCAGGGGGCCCAGAAGTTGAGGAGGGAGATGCGGTTGAGGTCGTTGGAGAGGAGCTCCTTGAAGTGCTCGGGGGAGGTGACTTCGACGAGGTTGGAGGCCATTTTGAATGTGTGTATGGGGGGGAGAAGTGAGTGGTGGTGGTGGAGAGAGTAGTTGCAGTAAGTAAGCAGCTCGAACTGGATCAAACGCGCGCTCTGCAATGAACTGTTGATCTGATAATGGCCGAGCACCCAACCAGATGGGCACCTTGAGTAATATTACGTAATATCACGTGTGCTCTGAGGGGTTTCCTTTACTCGCCGCTCATGGCCGCTCCTCACCACAGCGGTCCTGCTCGTGCTGCAACAGACACATCGAGCACATCAACCTCATCGACATCGACAACAATAACAACAACAACAACAACAACAACACCACCACCTAGCATATTTTAGTTTCAGCAACTCCCTCCTCCTCCCCCGGCTCCCGCGTACAAAATCTCACATCAAAAACTCGGATAACCCTCGAGCTCCCTTCCCCCTCCACATCAACAACATCACCATGGCGGACGTCGACATGAGCGGTGCGTACAGCTGCCGAGCGCGCCGGAACGGATTGCTCCCGACTGCCCAAGCGCTGAGCGACATGTCGAGCAATCCGGACCGCTGCGCGTCGCCTGGCTCTCCCTCTTCCACAGTCGTGCTGACGTGCTCCATTGACATTGTCAACAACGACACTGACCACTCCTGACCCCTCTTCCTCGTCTGCTTCTGCTTTTGCTTCTAACTATCGGGCGCATTCTTCCATTCTCCCCTTTGCCTTCCTCGCCTTTCTTCGTACGCTCCGCACTCCCGCCCTTGCTCCCCATTCCACCAACAGGCAACGGCAAGGACGCGGCATCCTGGGCTGCGCGCTCCGTCGAGGGCTGGATCGTCATCGTCACCGGCCTCAACGAGGAGACGACAGAGGAGGACCTCCAGGACCACTTTGGCGAGTTTGGAGAGGTCAGGAATCTCAGCATGGCGCTGAACCGCCGCACGGGTTATGTCATGGTGAGTGTCCGCAGAAACGCCGACGCGTGCGGCGCGTCGACGGGGACGTGCTGGCCGAAGGCTAGGTGCGGTAGAACAAGTGACGCAGTGCGCGGCTGGTGAGGTGCTCGCAGCGGATCGTCGGCTGTATGCTGTTTTGGGTCGAAAACGATATAGCATCGGCGCCGAGGATCCGCATGCTGCGTGCGACTGGCGGAGAGGCACCCGTCTGCCGTACGCCTCTGGCGTCCAGCCGATCTATCTGCTGCGGGCCCTTTCCGAGCGAGAAGGCAGGATGGTGGCGCAGTTGGTCTGTACACCATCTGGACCTCTCCTTCTGTTCGGGGGGCAGAGAGGAAGAGTCGCAAGTCGGGAGATGAGGAGGGCGGGCGGAGCGACGCGCACCGTCAGACGGCCTGGAACAAGCTGCCTCTGACGGGGCATTGTCCTCTGGGCAGCGTTGGATTTACGCCACCGTGCCGCACTCTTTGAGAGTATCCCAGCTCCAGAGTAGAGCTGGAATCCCACTGGAGCTGCCACTCCCACAATTTTAGCTACGTTCGTGGGCAAAGACTGACACTCAGGGCTACGCGCTCATCGAGTACGCCCTCAAGTCCGAGGCCGAGGACGCGGTCAAGTCTACAAACGGCACCGAGTTCCTCGAGAAGACCATCAACACGTACGTAGAGTTTGGGGTCCACGACAGATCCGCTGTCCGTCGTCGCGTCGTCGCGCCATTCACGGTGCTGTGCGGCCCGAACAGGAGCAGCAGCACTGATACGGTCGCGAACACCGACAGTGAACAGTGTTCCCTGGGCCGTGACAGAGAGATATCTGCAGAAGAACTCTAGAGAACCCCGCTGACAGCAGCGACTTTGCCTTCGCCAAGCCGCCCGCTGGCGGCCGCGGTGGCCGTGCTCCCCGGCGGTCGGGCGGCGGCCGTGACCGCTCCGTCTCGCCCAGCCGCCGTTAAGTTTGTAAGGCGATAGAGCAGAGAGTGGGCAGCCTGCCGCGTAGGAGAGCAGGAGAGCGAGAGTGGGGCAGAGAGAGGGCGTGGCGCCGTCCGTGTTAATATGCATGACGATATATTCCTCGATCCGGCCTCTACGCCTCGGTAATGCATCTGGATTCTGCATTCTGGATACTGGGTGCGGTGCGGTGGTAGCTAAGCCGTGAGCCGAGGCGGGCCGGCCGGCCGGCGACGCTGGCGCGAGCAGGAGCAGCCTCTGAGGGGAATACTCGCGAGGGGTGGGTGAGGGTTCTCCGTTTCCGACCTGCGCCAGTGTCAGAGCGCGCAGAGTGGCAGGCACTCTGTGTGCAGTGCGCAGCGGCCACTCTCATGAGGCAGAGCGCCACCCCCGCGATGGCGTCGTCTCAGAGACACGACGGCGCGCTTCTGAATTAGTGACATGCCCGGTGCGTGCGCGGGACGCGGGGATGGACGCGAAAGCCGGCAACAGTGCAGTCGAGGTCAGCCGATGCTGATGCTGGTGGTACTCGTGCTGGTGGCCGATAGCTGGTAGCTGCTAGCTTCTGGCGCAAGCTATGGCTGATGGCTGCTCGGTCTAAACCTAGTCGGCGAGCCAGCCAGTTGGCAGCCAGCCCGCCTGMTCKATGCRTKCAKKCYWCSGWRGMMTSCAMYGCCATMGWSCASSCKKKCGTSGCYGCSAACCCTGCCCTTCGGGGGCCATGGGATTGCAATCAATGTCGGGCAATGCTGGCCCCGTTGGCCCGTTCCCTGCATACCAGCTGCTGCTATACCCTAAGCCAGCCCTCAGCCCCAGCCACACGAGTCTAAGCTTGCGGCTGGCAAGCTTCACTGCCTGCACGTGGCCAGCGAGCAGTAGGGTTATCGGCCTAAAGGCGATGGCGTACTACTGCCCCTTAGGCCCAGATCGCGATAACGATGGATGTTTACAACGCGTCGACGCGAGCCGCAGAGACGACACTGCAGCCTCGAACCGACGCGGCAGCGGCAGCGACAGCGGCAACGACAGCGACAGAAAAGAGCAGCAGCATGCGCGCCGTGCTCGGAAAGGAGCGCTGCTGGAGCTGAGACCCGGGTGAGTGAGGCGAGGCCGGACAGAATGGAGGAATGAGGCAGATTGCTTCTTTGTCGCTTCCCGCACTTCCCGCCGCGCCCTCCCTCCCTGCCTGCCTGTCTGCCTGCTGGCCTGTCTCTTCCCCAAGTCGTGTGGTGGTGGTGGATCCTGCAGCGAGTCGGAAGAGGGGCTCTTGGTGTCCCAGGTTCTTCATATATGCATCTGGCACCATTCTGTTGCGGCTGCGTCGCGGGTTGCGTGTCAACATCACCATCGCCATCCTCGTTGTCCTCCTTTTTCTTCTCTGCTCACCTCACCTCGCAACACGTAACGCGACCACCATCTAGTCTCTTCCCGTTGAGCAACGCCGAGAGACAACGAACACGCACGGCTCATCGACCAACAGAGCGCCAGCCCATCTTTGCTCTCGCTCGCGATCGCTAGTGTCGCAGCGCCAGACATCTGCCCCTCGTCACCGCCCGACCAGCCGTGGTTGTCGTCCACCACCACTCGTTGACATACCGATTGGGAGACACCACCCCAGCATCCCATCCCATCCCATCCCCTCCCCTGCCTCTGCCGAGAGCAACTGTATCTAGCCGTCATTGATAACGACAACCCCACGCGACAGAACAACTCTGATTAGCTCGTTTCGTTTCGTTGCTGTCGCTGCCGTTGCTTTCGTTGCTACTGCCGGGGTCCGCTGCCCCTGCGCTCATTTACCGTGCTTGCTCCACCGCCAGCCAGCTGGCCAGCTACTCTCGGTCGTGCACAAGGTGAGTGAAAAAAGCCAACAAGCTCTGGGGTGGGTGGGGGTAGTGTGGTGTGGTGTCTCTCCGGTAGCCGCGGGGATTGCGAAAAAGTCTCACCACCACGGTTGTTGGTTCTCTCTTCCATGCATCTCTGGGTTCTTGTCGTCGCTGACTTTGCCCCCCCCCCTCTTTGACAGCGAGCACCCCTCCCTCTCTCGTCTCTCCATCTACATCTCCATTGTAGCATCGCCCATTCTTCTTCTCTTCGCTTGTCCATAAACCCAGTCGTCACTCCGTCACACCCGTCGCCGTCACTGTCACTGGCGTGCAGCGCCTTCCGTCCGTGCACAGCCAGCACGCACCTCTGGTGAGTCATACATGCCCTTCATCACCGCCCCCGCCGCCATCACTCGCACACCCGTCACTGCAGCGCCCATTCTTCTGTCCAAAGCATCCATCTCTTCGCTCCACTGCATCTCGGTGCTTTGTTTCTTCGTCTCGTGTTTACCAACAATAGAGTTGGTCCAGCGAACCCGTCAGAGCCGCGACTCTGGGCTGGCTGGCGTCGTGCGTCGCCGCCGCCTCTGCCGCGATGCCTGTGCCTGTACCTACCCAGCACTCGTATCTGTCGCCACCCACCTCTAGGTGTACACGCGCGCAAGCACCACTACTCTCTTAACCCACCTCCCCGTATCCTCAACTCACCTTTCAGACCATGTCTCTTCTTGCATACGACGACCCAAGCGACACGGACGAATTCGGTATGAGGCGCTCATCAGTCATCTCAACAGACTCGACCATCCCCCCAACACCAGACCCCAACATGAACGAGATTACAGACCTCCGCACTCAGCTCATCGCAGCCCAGGACTCTGCAAACGCAGCCGAGAACAAGGCCCAGGTCCTCGAGGCAGAGCTCACACGCTTCAAGGAGCAGCACGCGTTCGTCTCGGCATCAAAAGAGGCCGTCCAGCAGCAGCTCCGCGAGGAGACTGTCCGCCGCGAGGCCGCAGAAGAAAAAGTAGAGCTGCTCAGGGGCCAGGTCGAGCAGGCGCGCCGCACTGTCATGACCCTTCAGAAGCAGGAGCAGGATCGCGCCGCCATCCGTGCAGCCAGCTCCTCTGGTGCCCCGGAATTCACAGAAGACCCTTCGAGCACCAAGAACAAGCGCCAGAGCCTGTATGGTCGGGGTCGCCCGATGAGCACAATGTCCGTAACATCCGACATTGGCTCCGACCCCATTCCTCCCCCTCCTCCCATTCCCACCTCTGGCCTCCGCGAGCTGCGTCTCGGCGGCCACGCACGCAGCCAGTCCCTCGCACTCCGTGTGGCTACAGATGGCTCTATAAAGTCCCCACGCGCAAAGTCCCCACGCTCGCCAGGCGGCCCTCTGCCCTCTGCCAAGCCGCGGACAGCCTCGGATGGATTCGACGACACCAGCAAGGAGCCCAAGTCTCCGACCACTCGCACCTCGCGCGCAACCTCCCTCGAGGGTCCAGCGACACCAACCGCTGCCGCTCCCGGCTCGTCGCCTAGCCCTGACCGTGTGCTTCTTGCTACCCAAGCCGAAGTATCCACTCTCCGCCAGCAGCTCGAGGCCCTGTCCATCCAGTACGCGGAGAGCGAGGAGGCCCGCATCGCGTCCGAGACCTGTGTCAAGGCCCTGCGCGACTTTATCGCCAGCGATCAGCAATCAGGGACCGTCGAGGCCATCTCGCTCCCACCCCTCCCGACAGACAAGGCGGCCGATGACATTGAGGAGAGCATGCCTCCCGCTACGCCGGGTCCTGAGCAGCAGTCTGGCAAGTGGGGCTGGTGGGGAAAGTCTGCACCGACACCCACAACCTCGACTGCGCCAACCCTTCCCCCGATTACCTCGCCGAAAATCGCCGTCACACCACCCGAGCGTTCCCCGACCGTTGCCTCGTCGTCCATCTCCTCGCCTCCGCTGGCAGCCCACCCCGAAAAGGTCGACGAGGACACTGTGATTGCGCCCCCAGCAGGTGGAGGCCTCGGCCGCAGCTTATCCTCGTTCTTTGGCCGCCGCCGTGGGTCCAAGGCAAGCACCACCACCCCGGCAGGCGTATACACAGACCTACCGAAGCCTGTGGCCCGCGACCACTCCCACTCTGTCGACGCCACTGCCTTGGGGCTCCAGCTCGAGGACCTGGAGGGTAACCTTCCCCAGCCACCCTCGGCCCCTGACGCCGATCTCACTCCCCTGGCCGAAGTTCCAGCCGAGAAGGAGCAGGAGGACATGCCCGTGCCGCCGACTGCGCCGCTCAACATCCGCCGCTCGCCGAGCCCCTCGCCCAGCTCTCCCTCCCGCTCCCTCGTCCGCTCGCCGGAGCTGATGAGCAGCTCGGTGACTGCCGCTGCGCCCCTGCCCGTGCCGGCGCGCTCCCCCGCGCGCTCCCCCGCTGCCAAGAAGCTCTCGCTCTCTCCCGCCGCCTCCGCCTCGTCGCTCTCGCGTGCCGACTCGCCCCCGCCCGCGAGCGTCACGACCAACGAGGACGACCTCGCCACCCCCGCCGACTCGCCCAACCCCGAGGGCGGGGACTTCTCGCCGGCCCCCGCCACGCCCCTCGACGCTGACGAGGAGAGTGATGCCGTCAAGACCACCGCCAAGCCTGCTCGCACCCCCACGCGCTCCGGCGCCACCCGCCGCGGCTCCAAGGCGTCGCGCGCCCGCGGCACCCGCCGTGGCGCTGCTGCCTAAGGCTATGATGGGGAGGAGGGAGAGTGAAGAGAGGAAGAAGAGAGAGAGAAAAAGAAGTGACCCAATACTAGAGATCGTGTGCCCTACCTGTTCCCCGCCATGCCCATGCTGCCATATCGCTCTGCCCCCGCTCTCGCGTCATCATATAGGCTGCTGCAGGTACCCTAGGTTTTGTTTTTTTCAATACTGGATGCTATAACTGGATAGATCAAAAGCTCATGGTGGTGACTCACCGGCACGATCTGGATCGCCTGCGCGTAAGACAGCTAACCAGGTGCACAAGCCGGCTCCACCGGTTTTTCACTGGGGCTTGGAACCCTTCCATGGGAATGCCTGACTCTGCCGTCTTTGCCTGTCAAGGGTAGGGGCTCACCGTCTACTTCTGCGTAAGGCCCCCACTTAAGAGGCAGCGTGGTGCAAGCCTCCTCCTCCTCGGCGCTCCTGCTCAACATCCCAAGAAGCCCCTCCAGTCCAGAACCATGTGGCCTGGGGCCACTATCCACCTCTCGTCCAGGACGCCTGTCAAGACCATCGACCAGCTTGTCGAACCTGAACGCCTGCGAGTCGCATGTCTTTCTCCGATGGCCTCCTCTTCCTCGTCCCTGACTGGGCTGTCATGTGCAAGAGAACCTGCATGATTTCTGACTTTCATTGTGTTCCACGACCTCAAGTCCATCACCAAGATTCCCTCGGTCTCGGAGATCGTCCTCGGCGACCAAGACCTGGAGAACGCCGCCACTCTCAAGTTGTTGTATTGTACCCAATTCGCCTCACATTTGCCTCCGCTCTTCCGTCTGATCGAGCCTCGACAATGACGTCGCGAGGTTTCCGTCCGACTCTCTCAACAACACTGACCACTGTGCCCATGTCGCTCTCGCTCTCACGCGTCTGCGCCATCCCGACACTCTCGCACTCTTTCGCAGCCCTCCCTCTCGCGCTCACCCACTCTTACTGTCACCCCCACCCACAAGCCCAGATCTCGCCGCGCAGCATGGCGACCACCGCGGCCACGAAGCAGGAACCCCGCATCCTCGAGACGGAGACGTACGAGACGCCCGCGCGCTGGCTGCGGCTCCAGCGCATCAAGTACCAGGACCAGGAGGGCAAGGAGGTGCGTGTGGCTGGCCGGTGCTGCCAAGATGAACTTCCTCAGCACGTCGTCGACTGCAGCTTGTTCGTCTATTTCCCAAGCTGTTTCTGACCCCAGCGTTTCTGGGAGGTCGCGAACCGCAGCACTCGGCCCAAGGGCGGCGTCGACAGTGAGTAGGATCAAGTGGACTTGCCTTCGCGTTGCCCGCTGGATCGCTGTCCTAGTTCCGCTGCGGGCTCAATGCCGAGCACAGCGTCCCTCCACCTGCTCTTTCGTGGTGTTGCAGAGCCTGAGGGCGACTACAAGGTCTGCACACCCAGCAGATATGCTCGACACGACAAGAGGGAGCGACCGGAGTCGAGGCCAGGGCCGCAACTGTCGCTCGGTGTTGACTGGGAATCGGGGACCGACGCCGTGCTGACACCACAGGCTGCCATATCCTCGCCATTGTCCATTCTGGCGGCGAGAAGAGCGTCCTCCTGATCGAGCAGTACCGTCCCCCCGCGGGCGCAGTCGTTGTCGGTATGTATCCACATAGCTATCCTACGTCTTGCTGTAGCTATTCCTGACACTGCATTAACAGAGTTCCCCGCCGGCCTCATGGACCCGAACGAGGACGCCGCGCGCACGGCGGTGCGCGAGCTGTACGAGGAGACGGGATACAAGGACGGCGTCACGGTGCGCAGCGTGTCGCCCGTGCTCGTCAAGGATCCCGGGTGAGTGCGCCCGCCCGCGTTCTCCTTTCTGCTAGCTATACCGGTCGAACGCCCAGCTGGCACGGAAGCGGCTGGGAGAGGGAGACACGCGCCACGCGGAAACAGTGTGCTGACCCCGCGCTCCAGCATGACTGGCGCAACGATGAACCTCGTCACTGTCGACATTACCGTCACGCCCGGCGCGCCCGAGCCCGAGCCGCACCTCGAAGAGGGCGAGCACATTGTCAAGCGCCTCGTGCCGCTCCGCGACCTGGACGCCGTTCTCCAGGGTGAGTCCAGGTGGCAGATAACTGATTCGCGAACCTATCTGCCCGCTGTCGGCCGTTCGACGCTCACGCCAGATTACGCCAAGCGCGGCTTTGCCATCGACGCGCTCGTGCAGAGCGTCGCGACCGGCCTGTCGCTCGCCGCTTGAGCTCGTACTACCGCAGCGGCGTAATGACATCCGGCGGGCGAACTCTGCGTCTGCCTGTGCGTCCGCATCCGCGGCTGCGTCTGTAGTTGATATGGTTACATACTACTAACTAGGCGGCTGCCGCCGAGGCCGCGAGGAGGACTGTACAAACTAAGAGAAAAGAAGAACAATGAAACTTGGTATCATGGAACACGCGGAGCCTGGTCTCCATCGCTCACTTGATATTTTTGAGGGGCCTTTTGTGCGTTGCGATATTGTTATCCCACAGGGCACGTTCACCACGGCTCGGTTTTCACGTCTCGCGCTTCGCCTCGACGGGGCTCCAGAGGAAGCGCGGGTTGGGCACCCAGACGATGAAGGGCATCTCGTTCATGTCGGTCGCATGGACGGGCGGGAG
>PQXP01000229.1:0-42589 GCA_002973495.1 Apiotrichum akiyoshidainum
CGCGGGCGCCGAAGCAGCGGCGGCAGCGACGGGGCCAGCAACAGCAGCAGCGGCGGCCGCCTCCATCTTTAGACGATACTTTTCCCTCCGCCGATCACGCGCCGAGTGCGTGCTGCCACCCTTTTCCCTGCGTGTCTCGTCCTGCGCCTCCGCGGTCTGGTCCTCCGACCCCGCGATATCCGTCGTTTCTCCAGTCTCCTCCTCCTCCGCCTCCATGCTCGCCTCCTTGGCCCTCAGTGCCGCGCGCTCCGCGCGCGCCCTGGCCTTGTCCTCGCGCTGCTCGCGCTCCGCGCGCTCCTCCTCGTCCTCGCTGTCCCCGAGCGCGAGCCGCGCGAGCGCGGCGCTGCCGTCCCCCTCGTCGTCGCTCAGCGCGGCCTTGAGCCCCTGCGTCGGCATAAACCACAGCTTGGACTCGTCGGCCGAGTAGCAGATGCAGAGCTCGTCGCCGGGCGCGACGGCGCGCGCGGTGCGGAACGTGATGGTGTTGGCCGCCGTGTTGCGGATAAAGTTGACGTTGGGCGACGACGAGTGGTTGAAGAGCGAGGCTGCAGGCGTGGATGTGCAGTTAGAGCAAGATGAGATGAGATGAGAGTGCCAGCGTTGGAGGGTGGTGGTGTGGTGGTGAAACGAGAACGAGATGGTCCGAGACGAGACAGCACGAGCCAGTGTCAGCGACGCCCAGGCCATGTCATGGAATGGACGGATGGACGGAATGCGGTTCGAGGCGCGGGCGCTAGCTGCCGGCTGCAGCACATTCCCACTCCCCAGCATCCCGCCCCGCCCCTCTGCTGCAACTCACCGATGCCGAGCCCGATGCCCATGCCGCCGTTGCTCCAGCAGAAGCCGTACTCGCCGAGCACCGTGTCGTTCATGCGGCCGCCGTCCCACTCGTCCTGCGTGATCACGAGCACGGGCGCCTCCTCGAGCACGGTCCCCGCGCCGATCGCGCGCGTCGCGAACACGCCCCGCCCGCGCCCGGGGATCTGCAGCACCGCGAGCGCGAGCGGGTTGATCGTCGAGTCTGCCGGAGCGTTGCTGCTGCTGCTGCTGCTGCTGCTGCTGCTGCTGGCGGCGCACGAGCACGCGGTGGTGGGTGTCGGGGGGAGCGAGTGGGGCAGCATTGTGGCTACTAGTGGTCCGTGTCTCCGAGGTCCGAGTCGAGTCCGAGGTCCGAGTCCGAGTCCGAGTCCGAGTGCTACGTGTGTGTGTGGTGTGTGTGGTGTGATCGTCCGTGCCCAGAGATCTGAAATGTGCGAAAATCGCGGCGTCGGGGGTGGAGGCGGCGGCGCCGCAATGTGGAGGCGGAGGCTGCAATCAAGGTTCAGTGGCAACCCCCCCCCCGGGTACCCTCCTGCTCCTATTCTCTCCTGCATCTGCACTCGTTCACGCATGCCATTAGAAATATACTACAAACAGGTATGTGCAATGGATTATGAGGCACTATCCGCTATCCACGAGCCCTGGTCCACTAGCCCCACGGGTTGGGCTCGGCGTCGGCAAACGCGGGCTTGGGCGCCGGGAGGCCCGTCTCGAGCGTCGGCCCGCCTCCCGCCTTTGCGCTGCCGTTGGCCTTGACGGTCGTGACCGTGTCCGACCTGCTGCGTCCCTCCGTCTCGTCGCCCCCGTCCGCCTCCTCAAACTGCTCGTTCTCGGACCCCGAGCCGCCCTCCGAGTCCTCGGACGGCGCCGGCGACGGCCCGTCCACGGCATGGTGGATGCCGCGGCGGAGCGCGGCATAGTGCGCGTCGAGCGCGGCCGAGCCGGTGCTCTCCTCGTGCGAGCCCGGCGCGCCCAGCGGCGTGCCCGGCAGCGGCGTCTGCACGCGCCCGCCCAGCACCTTGATCGTCTCCCGCAGCGCCTCGCGCTCGTCCTTGACTTCCCGCAGCGAGTCCTCGAGCTCGGCGCGCCGCTTGCGCTCGTCCGACACCATCTTGTTCGCCTCCTCGAATAGCGCCTGCGAGAGGCCCTCGAGCTCGGCCTCGATCGCCTTCTTGCCGCTCTTCAACGCCTCGAGCTCGTCCGCCTGGTGCTCGAGCTGCGCGCGCAGCTGGCGGACCTCGTCCTCGCGCGTGTCCGCTCCGGTGGCGGTTGTCAACCTGGCGCTGGATCCCTCCGTGGGCGAGGCTGGGGCCGTCGCCGTCGGCGTCGCGGTGCCGCTCTTCTTCCAGAATCCAAAGCCGCCAGACGAGCCCGCGTTCTTCTGGGCCTGCGCGGCAGATGCCGGGGCACCGCTCAGCTGCACAGACGACGGGCGCGGGCGGCCGTCGGGGCCCTTGTCCATCGACCCGCGCGGCACGCCCGCATCGGGTGTCGCGGCACTCCGCGCCGACGAAGGCTGCGACGGCACCTTGAGCCGCTTCAGCTCGTCCTCGAGCATCTCCGTGTTCGCCTCGGCCATGACGAGATTCGAGCGCGCAATCTTGAGCGATGTGAGCAGCGTCGAGTGCGAGCTCAGGAGGTCCGTGTGCGAGGTCGACTAGGGTGTTAGCGTGGCCCGTCACAAACGTCAGAAGCAGAAGCCTTCCGCGGAAGCGTGGCTTTCCGCCACTCACCAGAAGCTGCACGCGCGCAAGCACCTCGCCGAGGATAACCTTGAGCTCGTCGACGGGGGTCTGCGGCGTCGTGGGCGCGACGTTGAGAGTCGGGATCGGTGGTGCGGTATCGACAGTGACGGCCTTGGTACTGGCGTCTGCGGCCTTGGTCTCCTTGGGCTCCTGGGGCTCCTCCTTGGGCTGCTTCTTTGCTGTAAACGGCTTATCGCTCTCGTAGCCGTCATCGTCGTCGTCAGAACCAGGGCCCGCGAGACGGGCATAGCCCACGTTACTGTTGTCGTCGTCACTGTCGTCGTCGTCCTCGACGCCGAGCTTGCTCTTCGAACGGGAGAAGAAGCCGAAGCGGCCAGAGCTGCTCGAGGCGCGGCCGCCTGGCGGGGGCGGGATGAGCGGGACGACCTTGGCAGGGGACGCAGCCGCTGAGCTTGCCGCCGACTTGGAGGCGCTCGCATTGATGGCAGCGTACGCAGCGGCGTTGGCGTCCGAGGGCCCAGATGCAGCGGGGGTCGCGGGTGTCACCGGGACGGAGATTGTGACGCCGGCAATCTGGGACCAGCGGCGGATGTCGTCCGACGAGATAAGGGCCGAAGTGGCGCTGTTCTCCGCCTCCTCGCTCTCGTCGAGCGAGTGCTTGAGACTCGCGGTGGTGATCTGGGGCCGGACGCCAGCACCGCCGGCAGCGGCCGGGCCTGGGGGCGCGAGCATGCCTGGGCTCTCGAGAGCGGAAACGCTCGCACCGGCAGCAGTGTCCACCCGGACCAGAGGAGAGGCGGCCGGCTGCTGCGTTGCGGGCGGTGCCAGTGCGGGGGCCACGGACGGACGGTCCTTCAGGAGGTCGGGGGGGAGCTCAGTCTCGCAAAAGGGACAGAGCACGGCCCCTGCGGTGCTGCTTCCGGACGGTGCGGGATGTGTGTGGTCGTGGTCCATTTTGAGATAGTAGTGGAAGAGGTACGCGGAGTATATGGTATGCGGGTCGTTGGAAGAGGGGTGTTGTGAGATGCGGGGTGCTCGGATCGGGGTCGCAGTGTTCGGGGGGTGGAGTGCGATGGGGGGTCAGTGGGGATTGGGGGGATGCGAAGAGCGGCGGCGGCAGCAACAACAGCGAGGTTGCGGCAGCGGCTGCTAGCGGGGAGGAGGGCTCTGCGGTGTAGTGGGGGTAGTTGGGGGGTAGAGAAATGGTGAGAGGGAGATGGGAAGTGGAGATGGGAGCCTCTCTGTGCTCGATGGTGGGCGATCTCGACGATGATGATCTGATCCACGCCCCCCGGCCCAAGGTAGCGCCGATCTCCTGCGCGCCACTGGGGGGGTCATGACCGCCCAAATCTATTACACGTCATTCAAACATCGGACGGTTGTTTGTACAGTGCCTTCCCGTGATAATTGTGCTCCCGCGTGCCTTGGGTCGATTACGTCATGGCTGTTGTTGTTGTGATTTGCGAACATTCCCCACGGGGTACTGGCTGGCAGGCAGGAGATATGCTTAACGGCCAGACCAACTCACAGGACCCCCCCCCCCCCCCCCCTGAGGCCAACCGAGACAAGAACGAGAGCCAGCAGCCAGCAGCCAGCGACCAGCAGCCAGCAGAGCATCATCCATCACAAACCTTGTACCGTAAGTCGTCTGTCACTCCCCCTCGTCATCTCTCCGTTCCTCCATCACCCACTTTCTCTTCCCTTTCCCCACCCCCAGTGATAACAATACCCACCCACCCCCACCGTATCGAGCCTGAACTGACAAGCCGTCTTCTGCCTGCATACCAACTGCCTCCACCGTTACACCTATACCACCCCACCCTCCCTCCCCCGCCCTCGCTTGTGCATTCGACCATGCAGCAGCGAGGGACCATCCGCCGTCGACGTTCATCATCCTCATCATCCGACAACGACCTCGCCACCCATCGCCCACCCTCCCAGCGTCAACGCCCATCCTCCCCCTCGCCGCCCCCGCCCCTGCACCCTTCGTCTATGACCCTTACCTCTTCAGACCCTGCCTGCATCACCGATCACACAATGGGAGCGCCGTCTACGTCCAACGGCGCCAGCAGTAACAATGGTACCACCGCAGCGTCCACTACCGCCATAGATGCCGGCGCCAACAATGGGCCTTTCGCCCTCGCTGGCGGCGTCCTCGACCTCATTCGTCCATATCGCCCACCTGGGGCGTCCCTCATGTACCCAGATGACCGTGATTGGGAGCCCGAGCCGTATTTCAGCGGCGACGATGTCCCAATGGACGGCAGCACAGCACCCGACACGGATAGCCCCGCGTCCTCTTCCACACGGAAATATGCCTTCGGGAAACGCATGCCCATCAATCGCGAGGAGGTTGTCCGTCTCATGCTCCAGGGCCTCCACGACATGGGCTACAAGTGAGTGGACCCCGGTGGCGACAAACTGACCCTTCCATAGCCAGGCCGCAGACGTACTCTCCAAGGAGTCCGGGTATACACTCGCACAGCGCTCTACGCTCGAGTTTCAGGCTGCGATCGCTGGTGGCCGATGGTCCGAGGCCCTCGCTTTGCTCCCCAGCATGGGTATAACTGCCGTCAAACCGGCGTCCTCCCGCAGCAGCTGCTCGTCTGCCAGGTCCGCCAAGGATGAGTTTGAGAATCCTATGGATCGCGCAAAGTTTCTCATTGCGCGTCAAAAGTACCTCGAGTATCTCGAAGATGGCCAGCACAAGAAGGCGCTCTCTGTACTTCGTAATGAACTGGCTGCTTCCGGCTGCCCCCGGGACGTGCTCCACAACCTATCTGGGTAGGTCATCTGAACACGACGCCTCTGACACCAAAGCTACATGATGTGCTCTGACCGTGACGACCTTTATGACCGTGCGGATTGGGACGGCGCAGCGGGAATCTCGCGTCGCTTGCTTCTTGAGCGTCTCCAAGGTGGGTTCCTTTTCTCTAGCACCAGTGGACACTTTCTGATGCCTCACGCAGAGAACATCTCTCCTCGAGTCATGGTTCCCTCCCGTCGTCTCGCAAGTCTCTTGGACCAGGCTCGTCAGCACCAGCAGCTCAGCTGCCTGTACCACGACGGCGGCGGCCCCATCTCCCTGTACAACGATCACCAGTGCATTATTGGCTCGTTCCCGAGCGTGACAACACATGTCCTGGCGGACCACACGGACGAAGTGTGGCGCATCGAGTGGAGCCCGGACGGCAACCTCCTCGCATCGGCAAGCAAGGACAAGACGGCAGTTATCTGGCAGCTCAAGCCCCCTCAGGACGGAAGCACGCAGTACGGCATGGTGCCCCTGCACCACCTCAAGGGCCATCGCTCGGCCGTTGACGCCGTGGCCTGGTCCCCTGATGGAGAGCTTCTCGTCACTGCATCGGACAAGCAGATCTACGTTTGGGACATCAAGGTGAGCTCGAACGTGTAAGAGCAAGTTGACATTAGACTGGCACTCGCCGTCTGCCCGAGAACGAGTCGCCTCCCCACGCCGACACAATCTCTGCGATCCAGTGGCTGCCTGACGGATCCAAGTTTATTGTCACCGACATGGAGTGCCTACTCATCTTCTACGACCGCACAGGTACGCAGGTCGACAAGTGGTCCATGCAGCACCACCAGATCATGGACTTTGCAATCACTCCCGATGGCACGCGCCTGGTTGCCGCGACAACGTGGCAGCGCCGCACGACCGTGCAGAACAAGCTCAAGCCCTCCATCTCCGTGCGGGACGAGTCGATTGTCGCGTCTGCCGACCAGCCGTTTGAGAAGATGGACCGCTGCATCGTAATCATTAATCTCAAGGACAAGGACGTTGTGCACTTTGTGTCTGACGTCAAGTCGTCCGAGATTACCTCTCTCCGCCTCTCGCACGACGGCAAGCGCATCCTCCTCTCGTGCCAGCCCGACGAACTGCAGCTCTATGCGATTGAGCCACACCTCCACTTTGTCCGCAAGTTTGTCGGTCACGTCCAGAGCCACTACCTAATCCGCAGCGGCTTTGGCGCGCCAAAGGACCGCTTCATCCTCTCAGGCTCCGAGGACGGGCACGTCTACGTCTGGCAGAGCGACTCGCCCACCCCCATCGAGGTGCTGTCCGGCCACAGCGACACGGTCAACGCCGTCGCGTGGAACCCCGTCCTGTCCCGCAAGCTCTTTGCGTCGTGCAGCGACGACACTGAGATACGCATCTGGCAGCCCCCGCTGCGCGACGACGACACCGAGCCGGAGGGCATGGACTTGTAGTGGCCAAGCAACATAGTGTACATGTATTATTCACCCGTCGCGAGCCGGCCGACTGATCACTTGCTGGGCGCCAGAGGGCGCAGCCGTACTGACCTGACGTGTCTGTTTGGAGACCGAGGCTGGCGTGGTGTCGGGACACCACCGTGGGGCGGCGTCGTGGCCGTGACCCTTCTACGTGGATGCCGAGCGAAAAAGGCTGTGGCTGCATGTGGCAGTACGAGGGACAGATTGAGCGGAAGTCGCAGGAAGCGATGAAGCGGAACGCGCCAATTCCAGCTTGCCGCACCACACTCACATGACCGACAGCCTGACTGGCTGACCGAGGCGATCGCCGATATCGGGCAGATGACGGCCCGGGGGCCCGGCGACAGATCTTCCGTTCCGACCCTCAGGCCAGCGCAGTGGAGGCACGGGCACTTCCATAGATGCCTAACAGTGCAGAGTATGAGCAATACAGCAGCAGCGTGGGTCCTCGCCGACGCCAGCTCCGTCCGCTGGCGGCACGTTCCTGGCCGGCCATCCCCCCGTCTGTGGGTCGACATTGCACGCCCACGCCCAAGCGGGCCCGCCGCGGGCGCACCTTTGGCAGGTCTGCCTGCGCGGCGCTCGGCGCGTCCGCCCGAGCCTGAGCCGAACAGGCGACCGACAGAGTCCTGGGGGAAGCTGTTGTCGGATAACCATTACAGTCCGGCGCTCTACCAGCTGAGCTATAGAGGAGTGAGAGGGGCGCATCTGGGTGGTCCTGCGCGCGGGAGGAGCGAGCGGGGGGGCTGATACGGGGTAAACAGGCAGGCTGGGAAATGGCAGACAATGGACAGGTAATGGACAGAGTTGGAAGGGGGCTAGGATGTCGGTGGCAAGCCGACTCGCGCGGGAACGCACACTGTGCGAGGCCTTCACACGGGTACGTAGCAGGTGTTGACTCGACACGCTGCTGGAAGACTCAGACTCCAACTGCAACTGCACACATGGCGTCAAGCTAGCGCTGCGGCTGCGCCTGTGGTTCCAAAAAAATACAACATTCATCACGTCTCCTCGTAACATCCATATCAGAGAGTACTTTGCGTGGGCTCGGGCGCGACCATGGCGGAGATCCAGTCCTGTGGTCCACCAAGGGACGCGACGAGCGCGTCGAGGTTGTCGTTTGAGAGGCCGGACGTGCTACTGGCGCAGCTGTTGCTGCCTGCATAGTTGCTCGCATACATGCCCCCGTGTTCGTCGATCGGCGCCAGGTAGTCCTGAATCCAGACTTCAGTCGCGTCGTTGGCGGACATCGAGGGCATCGAGAGCTGGATCACAGACGCAGCGTCGGGGACGCTGAGGGTCAGGCCCGTGAGTTCGTTGGCCGTGAGCGACATTTGCGCGTTGAGCACGTGCGAGTGCAAGTCGCTCTGGTTAAAGCTGCCAGCGGCGGCGGCGCTGCCCCGTCGACTGCCCGCCTCCTGGCTCGCGGCCACGATGCGGCCGATAGTGCGCGCGGCGAGGCTGTCGAACGCGCGACTTAGCCCGCGGGCAAATGGCCAGCCTATCGTTAGTTCACTTCACGTCGACAAACTTACTCCGGCAGTACGAGCCGATGAGCTTCTGCGTCTCGTCGATCTCGGTAATGGCGCTCGTACACCACATGGGGTCCCATGCATTGGCCTCCTTGCCGCCAAATAGGAGGAATGTGCAGAGGAGCGTCACGCCAAGTCCGATTGCCGAGTTGAACTGGTAGTAGTTCTGTGTGTCAGGCTGATGACCAAATCCAGTAACTTACATCGGGCAGGAGGCCTTGGCCCATGAGCCGGATACAGCGCAGCGCCTCCGACGACGAGCTCTGTAGGATGCGGAGGTGCTCCGGGGGCGGGGCGGCAGGCGAGCGTGGCCGGTACAGAATAGCAAGGCAGAGGTGGTAGTATTCGTCAAAGACGAGGACATTCTGGGCAGGCGGCGGTAGGGACGCTGCAGAACCGCAAGGCGAGACGGATTTGGTGTGGGACACTGGCGAGTGTATCGACGAAACAGGAGAGGTCGGGGAGTTGCTGCGGCCGCTGGCTCGCGCATACCACTCGTCTATCCGCTGATGCACCTCTTTGATCTCTTGCTCGGTCGGCATCTGATGTACCAAATTGCCGACCTCCACGCTGAGGCGCCACATGTCGAGCATGACCTGGGCAAAGAAGAGCGAGTCTAGTCCCTCGACAAGGCCAGCCACTGGCTCCATCCGTGATGGCAGCTGGATAGTTAGCGTTCACCCTTCTCATCTCGTGCGTGCGAGAGCGAGACTTACAATGACAGGTATGCTGAGGGGCAGGAACGGCTTCTGGTACAAGTTTCCAGCGACTGGGAGTCAGTTTTCCGCGGGCTTGCTGTCGCCTCCACGCCTCGCAGGCCGCTCGTCCTCGTCTAGTGCCCTCGCAGAGGAGAAAAAGGTGGCTTGGGAGGAAGCTAATCCTCTCTTGACGAGAGTGGGATTCGAACCCACGTCCGAAGACTGCGGAGGTTGTCACACCTTAACACAGCGCCTTAGACCGCTCGGCCATCTCGCCGATGATGACGACGACGCCGAGGTTGCCTCTGCGGTCCTGCAATTGGGGGGCCTTGGAGGTATGAAGGGAGGGTGCGAGAGAAGATATGCTCACCTCCAAAGTCGAGGCAGACGATGCCCCACCAGACCAGCCGCCGGCGATCCTTTTCATCTAGTGACAGATGGGCCGGAGGGTCTTCATGGAGGCCAACGACCATGGCCAAGTGACAGACAATAGGAAGGAGCTGGACGTTGTCGGCGCCTCCCCAGTCGTGGACGGCCGAGAGAGTTAATAGGACGAGTGCTTCGACGCAGCTCTGAGTGGGTTAACGGAGACGAGCCTTAGACACCCACAATAGGATCCTCCGTCCGGAGCATAGCCGGGATACACTGGAGCGCACGGTTTCGCAGTAAGGCAGTGTTGACACGTTCGCCGTTACCGCGGTGAGCCAGCCACGCACACGCTATGCTGAATATAATGAACAACTTGTAGGTCTGTAGCGGCGTGGCCGTCGTGTCCGGATCCAGTACCGTGCCGCCTTGGTATACGGCCTCGAGACTGATATCAGCGGTGCTTCTGAAGGACACTTACTCTTTCATGAGATCGACGCGGCGGAAGATGGGCCACGGAGAGTTTCCCTTGAAAAATGTTTCGACCACTTGTACAGCCAGTTCGTACGGCGGCCACGCCGCCGGAGGGAGGTCGGCACCGTCGACTTCGGGCTCCGGTTCCTCGATGGCGAGCTGTGATCTCATGTGACGCAGGACCGTAGAGGGTATACCGGATCCGTGGCCCAGCTCGACCTTGGAGAGCTCCTCCTCAACCCACGCCAGGAGCCCAGGAGAAAGACGCTCTGGGGAGCTTGGAGGAAGTTGGTCGATGTGTTTAGTGCCCTCCGATGGCAGATCCGCCAGTAATGTAGACTCGGCATGGCTATGACTGCTTGAGGGATCCCATGAGACCTCTCGGGAGGCGGAGGAAGTGCTTCCAACGTTGCCCTCGCTGTTCGGAATCACTGCCTTGCCGGTCAAGGCGGCAATGGCATTTGGGGACAATGTCGAGATGTGAGCGAATTGTGGGAGTTGATCACGGATCAGGTCCTCGAGCGCAGCAATGCGGCCATCCTTGTCCTCGAGTGCGTTGACAAAGTCCTTTGGAAGGCTGTGGTCAACTCGCTGGCCAGCTGCTGGACACGTCCCGTTCCTGGGCTTACTCTGTTGTGTTGCGCGCCTCGATGATACATTCAATGTTCCTCTTCTCGCACATTGAACATTTTGGCTGTTTCCGATCGCACTGGGTGGGGGTGAGTAACTGAATCGACTAGACGAGCTGAACTGCAGCCGTCCACCGCAGCGTACCTTGCGCTTCCGCTGCTGACAGGCCTGACATGCTGGCGGCTTGTTGGAGGGATTCGGTGCACGGAGGTAGACGACCTGCGCTGCCTTTGGCAGCGACTCCGAAGGAGTGGTGCGCATGGGTGCGGTGATGCGCGGGAAGAGGTAGGAGATGATAGAGTGGCAAGTTGGGTAAAAGGATGTGTTGTGGGAGATGTGATGGATGTGGATTTGGATTAGGATGTAATGGACGCGGGTGTGTGGGGCACAAGAGAGATTCGATTGCGGATATGGGCCGGGCAGCAAAGTGGAATGGTGAGTCGTCGGGTCGGTCATGTGCGTCATTTGAGGGGACAGCCCCGGTGGCCGGGGCGGGGGAGACCTGGGCGGGGCGGGGTGGACCAATCCTATGCGGAGACTCACCCAGCTCGGTCTCCTGCTGCGCTTGACCTCCAATGCATCACCTGACACAATCGCTGCTAAGAATAATGCACAAGGCAATCAGGATATAGTGGGTCGTGGGGCGTAGAACGTGGAACATGGGGGCATGGGACTTGGGACATGGAGGAAAACTTGTGGTGGCGGCGCATTCACGATGGCGACGACGAGCACTTCTTCAACGTTGGTCTTTTCCGCTTACTCAGAGGCCCACTTGAGCGCCAGCTACCGCCCTCGTGTCTCCAGTGTCCAAAGCTTGTCGACAGCAGACGCACCGGCACACAGGAGGAGAACCGGAGAGCTGACCAGTCCTGAGACCCACCAAGAGTCGCAATCAACGCCCTCGTGGGGTTCCGTGGTATACAAAAGGTGATGGGTAAAGAATAACAGATCCGTATCGTCCCCAACGTTACTGACTGCGTCCATCCATGATATGATGGCAGCTAGAGCTGAACAGCTACTATAATGGCCTCTCTTCATTGCAAGTAAGACTCACGACGACTCGCACGCCGGGCAGTGGCGGCTTCCGATTCAGGTGGTCGGTGTCAGATGCCAACCGATTTGTAAGTCGCTCCTCCACGTCTCCCACGTTTCCTCAAACCACCCTCGTCGCGCAGCGTCCTGTCCCCTTCAGAACAAGAAAAAGGTGGCTTGGGAGGAAGTGAATCCTCTCTTGAGGAGAGTGGGATTCGAACCCACGTCCGAAGACTGCGGAGAGCTGGATGCTCCTTAACACAGCGCCTTAGACCGCTCGGCCATCTCGCCGATGATGACTACGCTGGGGGTGGCGGCATCGCGGCACGGAGACGAGAATGGGAGGAAAGACAGCAACACTCTTTGGGTAAGGATAGCCACGATAGCTGGTACACCTACAAGAGACCCTCAGCATATCCCAGAAGGTGTGGATGGGATAAGAAGGTCGTGTGAGGAAGCGTGAGAGGAAGCACCTTGCGCCACTTCGCTCCACCGAGACTCAACGTAATCGGAGGATAAAACACGGTGATACATCGGCATATACCGTTACTCTCCCAGATCGCGGGCCCAGACGCACACTGAGCGCCAGTTGCCGCCCTTGTTCTCTGGCCACCGATAGCCTCGCCGTTCAGCGACCGTGAAGCCCAGCTTTGTCAGAATCTTGCCCGACGCCACGTTTGGCGGCTGGGTGTACTGTCTGTCAGCATTGTCGGCGTCCTTTAGCCTCGACTCACAGCAATAACCTGCCTCACGCCCATGCGCGGGGCAAGGGCGAGAGCAGCCCGCGATGCCGTGCCTCCGATTCCGCGCCCGTGCATGTCGGGGTGCAGCGCGTAAGACAGCTCGCGCCGCGGGGGGCTGTCGGGGCTGGGACCGGGTGCGTCGTAGAGTGCCAGATCGCCGATGAGGCGGCCCGTCTCGTCGCGAATCGCCGAGAAGGGAAGGCAGGGGAGCGTGGCCGTCGGATCGCGCAGGAGCGTGATAGCAGCGGTCTGCTTCGGCATATATGTTTCGAGCGTCCGCTTGGCGTCGCTCGGGAGGTACGGCGACGGGCGGGTGTATGTCCACTTTAACACGTCGGGCTTGTTGCTCAGCTCAACCTGGGGTCAGCTCTGGCAGTAGACATGCCCAAGCTCACGAGGTCGTCGGTGTCTGTGGCGCGGAACGGCGTGATCGTCACGCAGCCGCCAATGTCGAGGAACGGCTCGCCAGAGTCGGACCACTGGACCTCGGGCGGTGGCGGGGCAGGTGCGGGCACGACCGTGTCCCAGATGACGGGTGTGGGCAGCTCGCGCTGCCAGACCTTCAGCGCGCGTTCTCCACCTCCGCTGAGCTCGGGCCACGGACACGTGAGCTCTCCGACGTTGGTGAAGCCCAGCTTCCCGAGGACGTGCCCCGACGCCGCGTTGTCGAGCTCCGTGTACTGCTGTTAGCTGATAACACACTGGACATGACAGCCAGAAGCGAAACGTACCGCCTCGATGCGGTCGCGCTCCATGGCGCGCGCGGCCCAGCCCATCGCAGCAGTGACTGCCCGCGGCACAATGCCGCATCCCCGAAAGTCGGGGTTCATATCGTACGCGAGACCGAGGACGCCGCGCCCATCGGGGCGCAGATACAGATTGACGTCCCCGACAAACTGGCCGTTGTACCGGATCGCCGTGAAGGGGCAGGTGGCGAACACGCCCGTCGGATCACGCAGGGCTTCGAGGAGCTCTGCGGAAGGGAGTGCCGAACGGATCTTGGCGCGCGCATTCTCCTCAGTGTAAGGGTACGGCCGGTCGTACGAGTAGCGGCCAACAGAAGGGTGGTTGAGCAGCGCGGCCTGACGTCAGCTCCGACGACTCTGAATGAGCTGGCTTACCAGAGCGGCAACGTCGGCGTCGTCGTCGCGGAACGGCGTGAGCACAATGTCTGGGTCCGAGGTGGGGAGGTACGGCTCGCTGCCGTTCCAGTGAACACCGGGGTTGGGCAACTCTGGCGCGAACGCGAGGGGTCCCCACGGCTGGGAGGGGTTCATAAACCCAGCCTGTTTACCACTCTGCGATTGCGATTCACTCATCGTGTTGCGAGTGGAGTCTTCGGCTCTGGGGAAGAGTAACAAGTGAGTGGTAGAGTGACGAGAGCGCGTTCGTGTCGCGTCTGTTATACGTTCTCAGTCGACATTGTCAGCGTTCGACTCAAACATGGCCGGTTAGGTTGTGGGCAGTTCGGCAAGAGGTACGGCCCTGGGAAATCAGGGGGTGATACCTCGGATAAACCACTGCCCTGCAGCTCGCTGGTATCATGCATCTACAATCTACGGCAGTGTCCGTATCTGATCTAGTCTATGCAACAATGAGTTTAGGCGTGATGATAGGAGGAGAGGGACGGCACCGAGGCTCATCTCAATCTGACGACATTTCGCCTTGGTTGTTCTAAAGGTGGGTGGCAAAAACGTTGTGTGGTGCACGGCTCACGACTCGGACACAGTGAGCTGGAACATGGGAAGGTGCTGAGGGACTGGGGAGCCGAGGGGCGGAGTGGGAGGAGTAGAGTTATCTAGCTCCAAGGAGCTTGGCTTCGGTGTATCGCTCTTGCGGGCCGCAGCAGTTGCTACGGGCGTCAGCGTTGGGGGCAAGATTGAAGTGTAGCACAACTTACCACTGAGGTATGGCAACACCTCATCCTCGTCAAGGACATCCTCCCACTGGTTCTTCGCGAGCCACTCCTCCATAGTGAGTAGACGAAGGCTGCCCATGATGCGTTCGCGGGTTTCTTCATCGCCGAACCTTTCCTCGACAGCGGTGCGGAAGATCTGCCTGACAGTCTCGTGCATTCCACGCGTCACGTCCTCGGACACCTCCTTGCCGTCATCGATACGCTGGAGCGCGCCGACGTTGATTATCTCGACCAGGTGCGGCTGACGCTGAATCATCCAGGCGGCGAGGTTGGAGAACAGGCTGGTAGCGTGCGACCAGATGAGCTCCCATGACAGGGTATGGTTGCCAGGGCCGGCGCGCCACGCCGCGGAGCGTCCCGGCGCCGAGAAGACCATGGTTAGGCGGGTGGTGAGGTGGGGAATGCGCGAGCGGAACAGTACGCCCAGGTGTTGAGCCATACGCTCAGCGTTGCGCGGGAGAAAGTACGGGTGGTCTGGCTGGAAGACGGTCACAAAGTGCCGGACATGGTCCTCGAAACGTGCCGGCAGCTCATGGCGGGGTACAGTGTTGTGCGCGAGGGTGAGGCGGCGCACGACAAGCTTGGCGCTTCGGAGATGTGTGAGTGCTGCACAGTTGCGATGCGGCTGGCGGTCGGGGTTGTGGGCCTCGACGTTTGTGTGGAACACGCGGTTTCCACTCCAGTTCGGGGTGAGAGAGACGCGCACGACCTGGAGGTTCGGGAGAGGAGGCAGGCCGTGCCACCAGTGGAGGAGACCAGACGACTCGCAGACGGTCGTATCGTGGGCCGAGATATCCAGCCGACGGATGTGCTTTACGAGGACCGCGCGGGAGAGAAACGCCGGGCGCGTACCGGGCTTGTATGGTCCAACGCTGCAGGACCCGTTATCGAATGCAGGCCACGAGCGCGTCTCGCCAAGCTTTACGTGGCTGTATAGAAGCGGGAGGGCGAGAGAGCAGACTACCGAGTTGACGCGCAGGCATGCGCACAGGTCCGCGATTGAGAGGTGCTCGAGGACTTGGACGAGAAGTTCGGGCGGGAGGCGGCCCAAGACGTGCTCGGGGTTGATCTCGGGTGTCTGCTCCTTGGGCACGAGGGGCGCATCGAGAGCCTTGTCGCTGCCAGTGCCGGCGTGTACCACTGGCTGGTGCTTGTCCATCGTTTCGGTGGTGGAGAGCGAGTGATGCAAGGTGTTGATGAGAGGGAGAGTGATTCTGTGCCTGGTGGAAATTTGAAACCGATTTCCGATCGGCGGGCAATGATGCAATGCCATGATTCTGTTCCCTTCACTGGCTTGTAGGTGTCGGCGATGCACTCTGTCGGTGATGGCGACGACGAGCAACTCTGTTCCATTCTTTGACAGCCGCCGCGTCTCGCCTTGCTTGCACCGACCGCGTCGGAGACGGGCTGCAGGACCTGGTTGACGATGGTTGACGGTGCTTTGTGTCTTTGCTTAGCGACGCCGACGGCCACCGAAGTGTGGTGGAGGGAGATGTGGTGTTTATGCAAAACCTGGTCGCATATATCTCACCCTGCTCCATTGACAGACATCTCCTCCGGCATCACATTCCACCCGCTCATTCACTCCCTCACTCACACACGCTCTCACTCACACAGTACAGCATGCCGCCCCCCATCACCTCGCTCCTCGACCACGTCGCCCTCCCCGTTTCAAACTACGCTGCCTCGCGCGACTTCTACACTGCGATCCTCAAGCCTCTCGGCGCGTCCCTCGTCATGGAGATCGGGCACCCCATCACGGCTGGCCGCCCCATGGCTGGCTGGGGCAAGGGCGGATCAACGACCTTCTTCATCACCGGCACAGACAAGGCCATTGTGGACACGACACACGTCGCCTTCGTGGCGCCCTCGCTCGAGGCAGTCCACAGCTGGTACGACGCGGCCCTCAAGGCGGGCGGCAAGGACAACGGCAAGCCTGGCTACCGTCTGCACTACCACCCCAGATAAGGAGACATGATCAACAGGCCAGGATCCAAGTTCGGCGAGCTGAACCCCTCCAGGTACTATGCCGCCTACGTCCTTGACCCCTCTGGTCACAATATTGAGGTCGCCTTCCAGTATGCGCCTCCCAATGACGGACAGGACGCCAAGTGAGGTGTGTTCGGATAGTGAGTGACATATACAGGAAGCCCATGTATGTGCATGTCGCAGACCGCTAGATCACACGCAGTCGACTACTGGATTTTGACGGCGCATCCTGTCCGAGATTAAAGCAGGGATACGGCGCGGAGCCCTGCCCCGCGACCCTCGCCGACGATACCCTTTCAGTGACCATTACTGACTGTGTCCACCATGAGCCAATCTCAAAGTAGAAGCCAAGGCCAGTAGATATCCGCCCTGGAGAATCCATACAGCCAGGGATACTGGGGGAATGAACCCACAGCCAATGACTGCCTGCCCAGCGATAACGAGCGATGTAGTTTGCTACTGCCCTCACCGTTCAGCCAACTCCTTGACAGAACCACCAGCGCGCACTGTGAGCAGCGTTTCACAACCCCGGGCCACACACTAGAGACATAGCGATACAGTCCCGTCGCATATCGCAGCCCCAGATGTATAGAACGAAGTGGGGACTTCCCGATGAGCAAGCAGCACTACACGGCCCCGGCAGCTTGACCCACGAGATTACGTTCTCTTCCCCGACGCAGTCAGCCTGGAAATCTTTCACCGCGCTCCTGGAAATGATGCCAATGTCAGTGACTACTGCTCGGCCATCGACTCGGTACGGGTAGCAGTCGCTCACTAGGTCACTTCCGCGACTCGACGTCCCGATAGAACCAACATTATCAGCACGTGTGGCCTCTACCATTGTCAACTTCATGACCTTCGACACGTAAAAGGATGGTAGGCAAAGATTGTGATATCATCGCGGCACAAGTAGCTCCTACCTGGCCCCCGGGCATCCACCGCCGCCGCTTCACGGGTCGCTGCGACTCCATATGGGGCAAGTACGCTCTCGCAATTAACTGGTGCCGACCACTGAAGGCCCGACAACAAAATCTACAGTGAAGACTTCAGTAGTAGGACATGGGAGGGGGCCGTCTGCATCAGCTGGCAGAGGACGTCTTCGTGTCATGCAGCGCCAGTAACAGGCGAGAAGGCAGCACTCAGAGGAGGCAAGGAGCAGCAACATTTATATATATTTTTGCTGAGTTTCCGTTTATTTTTGTATTTCGTCGCATTTTGTGTCAGAACCAGAGGGTAACCAAGTACATCAACGTACCCATAACGTTCCCACAACGAGCAGCGAGAATCGATGGAGTACATGCGCATACAGAAGTAAATACGGATAGAGACGGCCAGGTGAGGGAACGCACTCTGCTCTGATGCCACAACAGCGGCTCTGCAAATCAGCTCCCGCTCGCCGCCACTCAAACTTCGACCCTCAATTTCCACCTGACCGTCCCATTGTGGGTCGTTGACAGCCGATACTCTGCGCTCTGCAGACGTGGGTCCTGCGTCGGAAACCGCAGGGCACCAAGGTAGCTGCGACGCAGAGGAGAGCTCCGTCTGCAGACGGACGCCGTAGCTCAACCGAAGGCATGCGTGCGAGAAAGCGACCGGTAGGACAGGCGGACTGTTCCTGCTGTAGGCAGCGGCCAGCTCGCAACATGGCGCGAGGTCTGTCATTTTGGGGCCATAGGTGCCCTTGCTCGCGCTCGCCTGCGTTTCAAAGGCCTTCCCTGCAGCCTGCGTCGCCCAGGAGGAGGGGAAGATTCTTGTCGGCGCCGCTGGTCGCGATGTAGAAAGTGGATGCGACGGGTGGTGCGGAATGTGGATTATCGCTGGCCCGACATGCTCTGCTAAGCAGACCGGTCTGCACGAAATCAGCCACAAAAGTTAGTCTGTGCTGCGGCTGCTGTGCTCTTCTGCAACTAAAACGCTGATATGGAGGATGGACTTCATCACGCTATGACCTAAGTCCCGACTGCGAATCCCAACGACGAGCTAGCTACAAAGAAAGCATCAGGTGTTTAAGCCTGGGCCTGCTTGGCGGCGATAGCGGCGGCGACGGCGGGGTTGACGCGCTTGCCGTCCTTGAAGATGGCGCGGGGAGGGGGAGCACGGTTCTTGCGCGAGTTGATAGCTCCGGGCTTAGCCGAACGGACGCGGACGACCTTGGCGTGGATGGCGCACGAGATGCAGTAGGCAAGACGAACGTAGAGCTTGGGGAGAGCGTACTCGGCGTAGACGGAAGCGTCCGAGAGGTCACGAACGGCAGCGGCCTCGACCATGTTCTTGACCGAGTTGCGCTTGATGGCCTTGTCCTGGTCGGGTTAGCGATTGCTGGCTGTAATTCTCGGTTGTCTGCTGGCCTGGTCTTGTCGAACAGTCCCAATCTCTCCCGCCGGAGTCCATCACGCTCATTCCTCCAAGACCAGATCCTCCACAGACAGCCCGCGGTTGCTCACCTTGGGGCACATGCGCGAGCAGTTCGAGCAGCGGACGGACTTAACGTGTCCACGTCCCTTCTTGTTGCGTCCTCCGCCCCTGCGCTTCTTGGTCATTTTGATAACTGGAAGGGGTCAGTTAAAAGATCTCTGCCGATGAAGCAGACGAGTCGAGCGAAGACAACTAGTCGAACAGCGAAAGTGCGCAAAAGTTTGGGACTGGGTGGGACTGGACAGTCGAAAAGAGAGTGCCGAACAGATGGAAGGGGATAGAGGAGGGGGGAACAGTCGAAGGGGGATGTGTGTCTAGGCCGGCATCGTATTCTTCTTCGCATGTGCCAGTCTGGCCATCGTACCGATATGCCGTCTCAGAGTCCGAGTCCCAGTCCCAGCGCCCGTCTCGAGATCGCCCGTGTGATCTTGCGCGCTGTCGGTGCCGTTGTCGCTGTCGCTGTGTCTCGCTCGCTCGCTGCTTGAGGCTGCTGGATACCCACGTTTTTAGGTGAGGTTGAAGTACGAAGAGACCACAACAGAGCGCACTTGAGCAATCTGTACGACTGCACGAACGCTGCCAGTCTCCGCCCAGCCAGCACCTCCCGCCAGCCTGCCCACTGCTCTCGCACACCGACAGCCGCCTGGGTGCAGCCTCCCACCAGGCTGCCGTGTCCCAGCACCACTGCAATGAGATTCTGCGCGAAATGTCGCCGACAGCCTGGGTGCCCTTTTTCCGACTGTGGCACTTCTGTCGGCGATAGCGTTTTCGCCGACCAAGGCGATATTATATTTCCGTCCATGTTTTCATCGCGTGGCCTCTGTATGTGTTACGTAAACACATGCCCCAACAGAGCATCTCCGTGGCAATTGTATCCACAGCCTCGCCCTCATGTCGTTCATGGTCCAGCATACGCATGGTGCTTGACATCATCATGCTGGGGCATGCCATTTATGTTACAGATCTACAGAATTACTCGTCCTTGTCGTGCTGCTGCTCCTCCTCGCCCTCCACCGGGTCGTTGAGCTTGCGGCCGTATCCCCAGCGGCGGTCGATAGTGTATCCCTCCACCGTGGGCTGCTCCTCGTCACTCTCGCTGTCTCCTCCGCCCTCAGCAGCCTTCTGGGCCTTGGCCAGCTCTGCCTGTTGAGCAGCAGCCGCGCGCGCCTCCCGGCCAGCCCTCTCGCGGTTCGTCCGCTCGCGCACGGCGTTGCGGTCGTCCTCGATCGCCATCTTTGCGGCGGCGATGCGCGCCGCTTCCTCTGCCTTGTGTGCCGACTTTCCGACGTTCGCCGTCGTCACGCGGGATTGCAGGCCGGGAAGCTGCGAGTCAGAAACTTGCTCAGCATCGGGAACAGACGACCAGCAGCGATACTTACAGCCTCGCGGAGAACCTCGGACGCAACTTCCAGCTCGTACATTCTCCGCTGCGACTGTTCGATGACAAAGTAAAAGATGAAATCGCGCGTCTCGGTGTGGAAGCCCATCTGTGTGTCAGCGCGTCCAGCTGCGTGGGGAACAGGGAAAGGGCTGGCTGTTCTGAGGAGCAGCAGGATCAACAAGCGTCACGCAGCTGTCTATTCACACCCAGACTATCCCATCATCGCGCATGTCTCAAGGGCGTTCAGAGGGACACTCACCAGGATCATGTACTCGCGGCCGCCCGTGACCGAGAGGACCTTCTTCTGCAGCGCGCCGTTGCTCGCCTTGAGCGTGCGGAACTTGTCGTCACTCGAGCCGCGGATGTTGTCGGCAATCTTCAGCAGGGTCTGGACGTCAGCATGGCTCGTGGATGACAGATCTAGGAGTAACAGTCCCATCTGCTCGAGTTATGATGCGCCTCGGTTCCTCGAGCATCAGTACAGCTACGCGCTGGACGAGCAACTGAAGAAGAACACGGTACAGTATGGCTTGGTGGGACCATAGGCCATCCATGGCAGAAGACGCTCTCAACCCCCTCGACCTTTGCTGCCCATTGGGAAACGCATTGACGCCTTCCTTCCCACTCACCTCGACGCATCCGGCCGCGGCCGCGTACGCGTTATCGCGAATGATGGTGCGGTTAAGCACGCGGGTGAGTTCCTTCTTCTTCTCCGTCTCGTCGCGGAGGCTCGGACGCGTCCAGGTCTTGGGCAGATTGCGCGGTGCGGTGCCCTGGAAGAGCGGCTTGCGGCTAGGTGTGCCGCTGCCGGAGCCTGATCCGGAGCCGGAGGGCGATGTCGTAGCGTCAGCGGCGGTGTGGTCAGCGTCGGCGCCGCCGGGGTTGAGGCGCGCCTCGATGGCGGCAAGACGTCTAGCGCGATCCTCGTCCATTGTTGGTTGGGGGAAAGAATACGGGAGGAGGGTGAGAATAATGGTGAGGGAAGAGGGAGGTGGATGGCAGTTGCATCATCAGTGGCAATCGCAGGCTGTGGTCGGCTGGACCAGACGTCAGCGGGGCCACAGCCGCATCGCATCTCTCTGAGCGGGAGTATTTACAAGTTCATCCGTTCGTGTGGCGAGTGGCAATGATCAGCGGCTGACCGTTCTGCAGGCAATCGCAGCCTCTGCATCCGGGCTGAGGAGCATTTCAAGGGCCGCGCTATGCACGCTACACGCAGGTATGAGCATGACTTGGCTTGAGTAGCCAGTCGGCAGTGCGACAGTCGTTGAATCTCGCCATTCAAGGACGTAGTCTCGGTCTAATCCGGTCCTGTCCAATGTTGTGGCGGACCAACATTGCCCGAGATGCCGTGGTCGTTAGTCTGGCTCTGCCACGGGCCAGCGCGAGTGCAGGATCGAATAGGAGGGAATGCTTTCATCGCTTCCCTTCGCAAATGGCAAAGCTCACAGTGATCGTGTTGTATGGATGCATTGCCGTAACCGAGGTTGTTGATTCGTGACGGGCCTGACTGACCGTGGGAGAGTGGCGGTGGCAACCGGTTGTGCACAAAGTCCCGCCCTGTATCCAGCCACCCGCGGATGTCCACATGACGTATGTGGAGTGCTCCAAAGTGCACGCTCCAAAATGTGTGTTCGTGTTGCCACAGGAGACGAAGACGCAAGCAGCCAGCTCGTCGCTCGTTGGAGCCGGCCTGACTGACTTTGGGCTGGCTGGGCAAATGTCTTACTTCTCTGGGCCCGCCAACCATCTCGTCGCATGGGCGAGGTCTGTTAGGATATCACTCCGCACCACAGACGGGAACAACGGGCAAAACCGTGACAATAATCTTCTTCATGTGGAAAGAATGCCAGTGAGAGTAGCATATCGCCGCCCAAGGTCTGTGTATCATATCTCTGCTGGGTACAAAYATMSASCCTTCTCTGGATGCCGGCACAGCCGCGCGCACCCTTTATTGATCTGTCTGAACCTGCGGGGGAGATGCGGAATGAAGCGAGCATGTGTGGTATGCGGGGATGTGAGAGGGACACAGGTGGGTGAGATTAAAGCTAAGCGCGGGGGAGGGAGATGGAGTAGCCATTCGTAAGCCCCTCTCTCTCCGGCTCTGTACTCTCTCTACATGCTCTGTAGACATCTTTCCATCTCCTTCTTTTCCACCTCTCTCCAGTACTCTCCTTCACGCCTCACTCCCCTTTTCACTTGACTCAGACCCCGGCTCTTCTGAAAGCTCGCTTTCTCGGGACGGCGGAACCAGTGTCGTACAAGCAACACCCGCCTTGCTCACCGGTGGCCACAACCTTCCTCTTCATTCACATACAACCCACCCCACCACCTCCCACCCACCAGACCTTTTTAGTCTCCTCTGTCCAGCTTCCCGTCTTTTGCTCTCGTGCACCTTGTGATTGTATCAAGTCGCCACCACAGCGCACCCACAATCGACAATCCAAGACAAGAGACACATACGAGCGTCACTGTACCAATCTCATCAGGCGCCCGCCCAGACGCTCTCGCCCACCTTACCTGTGCTCTCGACCTCATTCACGATGCCTCATCCAGTCCCTATCATCATCGGCACCACACTGGCCGTCATAGGCAGTGGATATGCCTTTAAGAAAGTAAGTGCAGCACTTGGCGAGGGGTGATCCGCAATCTCCCCGATCCGATCTGCGCATCGACCGCTCGACGCCCTCATCGAGTCGATGGACCCCTCGTTGCCTTTCATCCACCCTCAGTGTCGCCCTTGCTCACACCACCCAGTTCATCTACGACCCCCACCTAGCTCCTCTTATTGATGCCTTGATTGAGCAGCATCGCGAGAACCAAAGGCAGAGACACGGCTACGAGCCCATCCCGATTCCTGTCCACTTGCACCCGCACCCGACCCAGCCCCACGCCCACGCCTACCCTCACGTCCAGCAGGTACCCATCCCGCCAACGAGCAGCGGGCGGAGCAGTGCGGTCGACAACGGCACCCATAGGGTCTCGCGCCGCCGCAGGGCGACCGAGATGTACGAGCTAGACGACACTAGGATCATGACCGACGACAAGGACAAGATGCCACCGACCTCGCGGCCCCGCTTCTCGGAGGGCAGCCGCCACCCTGCTCCGCCTACTGCCCATGTTCCCGCCACCAATGCTCCTGCTTTCCACGCCCCGGCCGTCGCTCCTCACCAGTATCCGACTCCGCAGTACCCGACCTACCAGCCCCGCGAGATGAGGCGCCCAATGCCGTCGGCCGCCGCTCCCCGTCCTGCACAGCCCATGTCCCAGCCCCTTGTCGTCATTCACCCCACCCCTCGTCGAGTGCCTCCCTCGCCGATGCTCATCAACATGGACACCGTCACTGCTAAACAGGGCTCTGAAGACCAACAGCCGGACCAGACGCCCCGTGCCCCTCGGCCCGCAGCAGCCATCTGGGCATCTGCGGCTGAGACAGTCGAGGAGGCGCCGGCAGCACAACCGCCGACCCTGCCAAAGGCGGTGAGCGTGACACCGCCCGTTCCGGTTATCCACAATGAACAGGTCGTACCTCCGAGCCCTTCTTCCGTTATCCCTATCGCCCCCACCGTATCTGCCCCAGTCGTGGCCGCCCCTTTCGTACCACTGCCGCCTTCGCGTGAGTGCTCGCGCTCGACGATTACTGTCGACAGCCACGCGTCTCCCATGGCGTCGCCTGCAACTGCGCCCATCTCGCTCGTCGCATCTCCGGCCCCGTCATCGGTCTCCAACTTTTCGCACCTTTCGCAGATCTCCCGCGTGTCGTCGACCTCGTCATACCACCCCGAGAGCGTCTCCCTCTCGGATGACCTCGAGATCATCTCCGTCAGCGGCACTACCACCTCGTACGTTGACGCCGAGACGTACACACCCCGCTCGCAGCGCTCGCCCGTGTCGCCCTCCACCCCCCTCTCGCGCGCCATGTCCCCTCCGGTTCACATTGACACCCTCGCGCTCCGTGGCTTTGCCCAGCCCCTTTCAACCGAGAACCTCAGCCTCGCGTCCCTCACCCTTCTTGGCGTGACCCCCGCCGTAGCGGCCCCTGTCCCCCTCTCGGCCGCCTCCGTCTCCAGCTGGGGCGAGGACGAGCATTGGCGGAGCGACAGCGAGTGGGACGCCCTCAGCGATGCTGGCACAGGTGCCACGCACTGATCACCTCTCGTCTCCTGTTCTCCTGAAGATCTTCTGTAATCGCCACTCGGCATCCCTGCGGACAGGACACCATCCCAGCCCCACCATCTCTGTTGTCCATCTCACCCCACTCTCTGTTCCAGTACTCTCCCTGTCCCACCAGTACCCTTGTTCTACCGTTGTTTACTTTGTCACTCTGTTCAACTCTCACCCTTCCCCCATCTTCTGCTTCTCTCACCCTTTCATAGGTGTCGTGCACCATCACATACCGTTGCGGAGTTTCTGTATTATACTCTATTTTCGTCCGTGACGAGCGCGCCTTAGGAGCAGGGGCAGCGACTTGGCAGCAGGCATGTGGCAGCGTTGTCGTGCGTGTCGTGGACGCCCGCCGGGGAGCGGTGTCGTGTGGGGCTTGGTCTCGCCGCTTACTCCTTGTTGGCCTCGGGGTTCCAGGTGAGCAGGTACTGGAAGTAGTCGAAGCCCTCGGGCGGGCCGATGGTCGCCTGCGAGAACTCCCACTCGGGCCTGTTGATAAGGTAGCGTTTCCGGAAGTGGGGCTGGCCGAAAGTGAAGCTGCGGAGCGTCAGTGTGTCAGTTCCTCTTCAGTATAGCCGTTACTGGAGAGCACGCGGAAGCCGGATGGATGCCGGCACGAAGCGGACGCGGGAAAGGGGGTGGACCTTGACTTACTAGACAAACTTGGATCCGGGGCGCTTGCGGAGGACGCGCACCGCTTCGTCAATCTCCTTAGTGCAGAGGACAACGTCCTTCTCGTTCGGGTTCTGCTTGTCAGCTGAAGGTCGGGCAGCAGACAGCGACGTACCCAGGGGTCGCCCTTTGTCGTCAACATGGCGCTGAATATCAGTATCTGTATAAAGCACGGCTGTTAAAGCTGCCTGAAGCAAGACTCACTCCATGGTTCCTGTCTGTCAGCCAGCTGTCCCTTGTGAATTGTGAACGCAGTCCCTGCCTCGTGACTCACCCTTGTCGACGACAAGGTCAAACTCCTCGCCAAACTTGAGGTCGAGAATGTCCATCTCGAGCCAGGTCATCCGGGGGCGGAGCTCCGAGTGGCGCTCGGCCATTGTCGCAATGACGGCGGCCGAGTACTGATGTCAGCTATCTGGAGCTTTAGATGGCATTTTGTACCCCGACATCCGGAGTGAGCGTCGAGTCGGCTGTTCCTTGGATTATGACAGCAGACCTGAAGTCACATTGGACACCTCCTGCGCTTCCTCATCACACATCAGCACCCGTCACAACTCACATCAATGTTGACAATGTTGTGGTAGCCAGCGTCGTACAACGCCTCGCCAAGCTCCGAGTTGCCGCAGCCGAGCATGAGGATGCGCGCATCCTTGCCGTTCTGGCAGGTGGAGGTCATCTGGTCGAAGAAGGGCAGGAGGTAGTCTGGCTTGAGAAACCAATCAAAGGTGGTGCCGGGGGCCTCCCTGCAGAGTCAGTGCTGTCCACAAAGGTTTCGTAGGGGCAGTCAAATCCGTGCATGGCTCTTGCAGCTCCATGACAGTGTCGAGGTCGCTCGTCGTCCTGAGGCCACTCACTTGGTGTAGCGCTCCTCCCTGCTGTCAGTTCGTGGTGCGGCCTCCAAAACTCACCAGTACTCCTTGGTGCCGTAGCCCTCGTTTGTCGGCGGCAGGTTCTCCTCGATGTGGGACGGCATTGTCGTGTCGTGTCGTGGTTGAAGAAACGACAAAGGCAGGAAAGATAATGATCGCAATCTCCAGCATGTAATCTTTGCACCTCCCAACTTTTGCAGTGGGCGCGTGGGGCACCAACCTTTTTTTGGGTGAACGAATGGAGAGTGGCCTCCATGTCCGTCAGTTCCGACCACCACTGACGGCCGACTGGCGACTGACCCCCCGCCCCGCGACGACGAGTCGTCTCCTTTTCATCATCAACAACAACATTCTCCTCCACCACCACCACCGTCCATCAAAAAAATAATGGACCCGCACGCAGAGGGCGGTCCGCCAAAGGTTGAGGTCGCCGAGGTCGACGTCGAGTTTGATCTCAAGGTGAGTGCCCGTCAGTTCGTCGGGAGACGCGCGTCAAGTAACTTTCGGCCTCCACTGTGTTCCGAACGCAATGTTCCAGAGTTTCGAGGCGCGCACACCTGCGATGAACAGACAGCTTCCATTCCACCACCTAACATCAAGCTGCATTCCCACTGACACGCTCAGCAACGTCTCGCCGCGCCCCCGCCCGAGATCAGTGCCCCGCTCGCGGCGTCCATCTTCCGCGACGCCCGGGAACCCGGCTGGGACAGGCCCGTCCAGGGTACGTCAAGATCGGGCTTGCTGCAGTCCATGACGGACGACGACGAGGGTCCGGCAACTGACGCCCTACCAGAGGCCGACCCCGAGAAGGTCCGCGCGTTCCAGGAGGAAGAGTTCCAGCGCCGTCTGCGCGGCGAGCGCGAGGCCGCCCAGGCGCGCGTTGGCGATGTGGTGAGTGCCGGCTAGATCGCGATACCGAGCCGCGTGCTGTACTGACCCCAGGTCCACGGTAACATGGAGCGCCCGATGCGCCTGACCTCGATTCGCCTTGCGCCGTCCCCGCCCACGACCCGCACCTCGTTCCTCAACAACCTCCTCGCGCCGTTCATGGGCAACACCGGCCTCCCCCAGTGGCTCCACCCCACGCCTCCGCCGCCGGGGACGCTGCACGAGATTCTGTTGACGACCAAGGCACTCGTTCAGCACGTTGATCAGCTCGGTGTGTTTGACATGGAGCGCGTCGGCATCCGTCTCGAGCCCGCACCGAGCGGAGACCCCAACGAGGTCGAGCTCCTGCTCTCCCTCCGCGAGAAGGGCAGGCTCTTCCTCAAGGCCGGCACCGAGTTTGGCTCTAACGAGGGTGGTGGTGTAAGTTTTATACCCGGTTGAGACTGTAGGTGCTGACCTGGTCCAGAACGTCACTGCACGGATACGTAACGTCTTCGGCGGCGCCGAGTCGCTCGAGATGAACGCCAGCGTCGGCACCAAGACCAGGTCCGCGTACCAGGCCACACTCTCGACTCCCGTCTTTGCCTCGCCGTACCTCAACTTCTCCGTCTCGGGCTTTTCGCTCGACAGGGATAACACAGCGTTCGCCTCCCACCGCGAGCTCGCGCAGGGAGGCCGCGTCAAGCTCAGCGCCATCTCGCCTTGGGGTCTGCACGACTTTGCCTACGAGTATGTCCAGAGGGACATTGGGCACCTTACCCCGCGCGCATCTGCCTCGTGAGTATCCGAACGCCTTCTTGATTTCGACAGGCGCACGCACCAAGGCTGTATTTGTTGTCACCCATCAGCCATTTGCTGACTCAACAGTGTTCGTGCTCTCGCTGTGCCGACCACCAAGGCGTCCATCTCACACACCTGGACCTCGGATACCCGAGACGACGCGTTCCTCGGCACCAGCGGCCGCCTCCTCAAGGCGACTCACGAGTACGCCGGTCTCCCCGGCTCGTCCGAGCTCGCGCACTTCCTCAAGTCGACCACCCACTCGCAGGCCTCGCGCCCCCTCTACCCCGGCTCGAACATTGTGAGCACAGCTTGGAGGTGGCGAAGACTGCAGCTGACATGTAGTTCGTCTCCGTCGCGTCCATGACCACCCTCCTCTACCCCCTCTGGGCCCGCGACGGCCCCACCACCAACGGCTCGCCCCGCAGCACGTACCTCTCGGACCGCACATATCTCGGCGGACCCAACAGCGTGCGCGGCTGGAAGGTCGGCGGTCTCGGCCTCTCCGACAGGGGTGAGTAGCTGCGTCCCGCGTTCATTACGTCACGGACAGCTACGGTGCTTCCATGTGCATGTGCTGACACCCACAGTCGACTCGCTCGGCGGCGACCTCGCGTACGGCCTCGGTGTCTCGGTCTTTGCACCCGTTCCGAAGAAGGAGCACTGGCCGCTCAAGTTGCACACATTTATGAACATTGGTAAGGTCGTGCAGTACGACACGGACCGCAACTTTGCGGACAACATTGCCCGCATGATTACCAACCCGTCCGTCAGCGTCGGTCTGGGTCTTATGTACCGGTGAGTGCGAGTGATAGTGGCGGCGGCGTGTGGATAGGTGGTCACCTCCTCCGACCTCCTGCCCGCATATGCGCGTAGACAGTGCTCGCGCTAACTGCCCACAGCCTCGACCCCCTCCGCATCGAGCTCAACTTCTCCATGCCGCTCATCGCGCGCAAGGGCGAGCGTTTGGCGCGCGGCTTGAGTGTCGGCGTCGGCCTCGACTTCCTGTAAAATCTCAATGGCATGGATCACCTGCATTTCTCAAAGGGAGATAAGTGAGGGTGTGTGTGTAGATGTTTGAGGGTGAAGCGCGGCGCGACCTCCAAGCTTTTTTGGTGGCGTGCTGCGGAACCGCGAGAGCAAAGTATCAGCTTCAGCAGAGTCGACTTAAAAACAGAGCCGAGTGAATAATTGGAAGAAAGTGACACTGCGTAGTGCCACTGTCTTCTAACCGCTGAAGCCAAGTGTGGCGAGGTGTCATATGGACTCGGGGGCGGGGGACAATGATTGAGTCGAGCGGTCTATCGCTCCATTTATTGATGTGTTGCCTGGTCACTGTACGGCTCGTGTAGAGAAGCAGGCGTTGTGGCCGAACGTGACGCAAGATAGCATGAAAAGTCCAGACAATCTTTGCCGTTGACCTCCGAAGCGCCCCGCTAGTCGTCAGTCGGCCCATTCGTAGCGATTCTCTTAGGTATAGCTTGCTTTCGACAAGTAGCGTGGTGTTTGTTCTCCGCTATGGTGACGGTGGTACCAATTCCTTTAGTATCACCTCCAGTATCTACTCCAACTTCCCCACTCGCTCTCATCAACTCACTCACCTACTGCCGGGTCTACTTCCCTGCCTCCTTCCAGCTCTGGTCATTTCTCCTCCACCATGAGCGTCCACAAGCCTCTCCCACCTCTGCCGGATGTTGAGCAGGAGTCTCTGCCCCCAGCTGTGGCGGAGTCCCTCCCTCCCCACCCTTTCCCTAACCTCACCACCATCTACACGACTAACATCTACGGTGCTATGCTCCATAACCTGCCCGACATTCTGGCAGGCTGCGAGCCCGTAAATTTCCCCCTCGAGCCTTCCAGTGAAGCAGACGGTGCGGGGGGGGGGTCCTCACCTTTGCTGATCCGCGGCATGCCCACAGGGCTCTGGCCATTCTCGACGGCCACCCCCCGTTCGAGTCGATGGGCGTCTCTGTCTCGCCCACATTCCCTGCCGGACCCCGCGTCGCTCCACAAGCCCATGTCGTTTACCTCGAGCCCCTGAGAGAGTGTCCAGCCTCGCGTATCGACCACGGTGACGGCTACGCCTGGCGCAACCGGGATCCTTTGTGCTACTGGCACGGCCACTTTCCTCTCCCAAGGGAGGTGTACGACGCGGCGCTCCGGTGCGGACCCGTGCGGGCCATCACGCTCATGGGCGGTGTGGGCCCCGAGCGGGCGTGGTCAGGCGAGGTAGAGTTCTTTTACGAGGAGTGCGCACTGGCGTTTGCCAAGAACGGCGCCATTGACATTGCCGGCTGGCGCGCGTGAGTGACCCGCAAGACAGCGACGCTGCAATATTGCCGTTTGGTTGATTGATGTGTTTAGCCAAACTGTTCTGCCTCGGGACCTTGTCGTCGAAGACTTTGAAAACCACAGGCTGTCGGACGAGGGAATCGACCTGGGCGACGATGAACCCTTGCCGGACACGATGCTGCAGGTCACCTCTCTCATACCATGACTCGGGTTGAGTGATCTTCTGACCCGCACGGACGAGACGTTTTGGGCCATGACATTTGGCAAACCGTATCCTTTACAGCTAGTCGTGCTCGGTGTCCTCATCTTGCTATTTTTGAACTCAGTCCCGAGAGAAAATGGCTCGGCACCGGGCATGGAGACGACGCTTCTGGCGTTTGCCTGGGGTCTACACGACCGTAATGCGAGTGTTGTCCATAGGGAATCATCGCGGTTGAGCTGCTTCGACGAGGTGCCATCCAGCGGCTGCTCTTGAACGCGCCGCGTTATCGTGCTTCGTGTACCGCACAGTGATATAAATACATGGTCTTCCGTTGCGTGCCGTCTATGTATACTCGTCCATCTGCCTAGGCCGTCGCGAGGCCCTTCTCAATCTGCTTGAGGTGCGCCAGGCTGCAGCCGCCGACCTCAAACTTGGCGACGCAGCGGTACTTGCGCGGCTCGTTGCAGCCCGGGACAGCGCACGAGCCAGACACATTGCGGGCCTCCTTCTGCTCCTCCTTGTTCTGCTTGTCCTTCTCGCCAGCTGCAGCGGCCAACGCATCAGCGAGGGCGTGACGGGGCGCTTCGGCATCGGCGCCAATCGCGATCCACTCCTCCTTGCCTGGCGGCACCGCGATCGAAAGCACGAGCTTGTTCTTGTCAATGCGCGATTCGTAGTGCACGCCATCCGAGATGGTGACGGTGCGCTTTGTTGGCGAGTTCATGCCGCTGGCACGCCCGCTCTCGCTGCCGTCGGGCATCGGGGAGGGGTTGTCCAGCTTTGAGCGCGAGCGGCCTGTCTGCGCACGGAGAAGACGGTTGATGGTTTGGTCCTGGGCGTTAGTGATTACGAGCCACGCACACGGGAACGGTCGTCAGAAGAGCTTGCTCGACCCTCCGTTCAGTAAAGTACACTCACTTGCTCGTCCTGCAGCCTCTGTTCATTCTGGCGCTTTCGCCTACGGGCCATCTCCTCGCGCTTCTGGAGGCGCTCCGCCTCGGTGAGGATGGGCTTGGGCTTGTTCTGGCCGTCTGTTGGGTCATGGACGTAGCGTTCATAAGGAATGGCCAACGGGGAAGAGTGATGTCAGCGCTGAACAACACACGCGTTAGATTACACTCACCAGGCAGTACGAGCAGCGTCTCCTGCAGGTCCTTGTTCTGCTTTGCGCGCTGGCGGGCAGTCATCTTACTGGGGCTGGCCGTGCCCTCGCCCTCGCCCTCCTCCTCGACCTCGAGCTCATCCTCCTCGACAGCCTCCTCCTCTTCCTCTTCCTCCTCCTCTTCCTCCTCCTCCTCGTCCTCCGTGTCCTTGGCGCCGCGCTTGCGCTTGTTGTTCTCCTTGGCCGCCGTTGCGGCGTTAGCGGCAGTGGCTGCGACCGCGGCAGCGCGGCGCGAGCGGCCGACAGGGGCGGGCGGCGGGGCAGCAGATGCACCAGGCGCCACACGCAACTTGATCTTCATGTTGGCGGGATCGGGCGTCGGGGCTGCGGAGAACTCGTCCTCGGAGCCTGGGATTAGTAAACTTCCAACGGGGGGCGGAGGACGCTGATCGTGCGTACCGCGCAGTTTTCACGATACTCACCGTTGGCGTCCTCGCTCTCGTCGTCCAGCTCGTCCAGCTCGACGTCGTCTAGCGCAGAGCTCGCGCTCGGAGACGCGCTCTCGATAACGCGCTTGGCGCGGCGCGCGGCGGTCGACACGGCGGGGGGCATGTGGGTAGGTGGATGGTAAAAGTGGAGGTCCAGGGGTGGTGGGTGTGGGTTTGGCGACCAGTGGATGGAGAGTAGAAAGTGGGCGATGACAAGAACGCGGGTAGTGAGGTGGTGCCGGGTGGATGTATGCAAGCGGCGAGGAGCGGACGGGGCCCACGACAAGAGGACAAGAGAGGGTGGTTCGAGAAGGCTAAAAGAGGTGACGTTTTATTATTTCTGACGTCTCGCCCAGCCCAGCCCAGCCCAGCGCGGAGAGTGGTCAGGATGATTTGCTCCCCTCGTCCTCGTCCCCTTTGCTGGTCACTTACTCCGCCACCCGATTTTTCGCTCACAACGCCCCATCTTCGCCCTTTCACCCATTCCACCCCCACAACAAAACAACAAATCACCCAACATGGACTTCAGCCAGCTCAACGCCGCCGAGCAGGCCCACATGGCCAAGGTCATCGAGCGCAAGCAGGTACGTTAACAGCCGTTTTTCGCTGGCTGCGGGGTTGTCCGCGCCCCGCCGAGCTGTTTGCCCCGGCAGGCGAACCACATCGGCATCGGCATCGCCGTCGGCACGCGCACTGGCACACGCACAGCTAGATCACAGTCCACGAGCATACAACTAACGCCCCCTCCAGATGCAGGACTTCATGAAGCTCTACTCGGGTATTGTCGAGCGCTGCTTCAACGCCTGCGCCCAGGACTTCACCTCCAAGGCGCTCACCACCAACGAGGTGAGTCACTATTCTCTATTCATCTGGAGGCGGCGTGCCGAGAGAAGCGGAGCTGGACAGAGACGAAAGCCGTCAACGCAAGCGTTCCAGGCAGCCCGCGGGCTGCCGCGATGTCGGGTCAAGATGGACAGAGGACGTGGACTCTTAAAACCCAGGGCCTCATGACATCAACATGATTCACACTCCGCCATCCGTCTTCTTCCAGCTTCTTCCTCGCTTCTACGCGCTGTCCGCCACCCGTTTCCATCCGTCAGTCGCTGATTTCTAGACCACCTGCGTCAACAACTGCGCCGACAAGTTCCTTAAGCACTCGGAGCGCATTGGTGCCCGTTTCGCGGAGCACAACGCTGGTAAGTCAACGTCGCGCGGGGCAGCACGGGAGCGGGTGACATCGTATAGTCTACCCATCTCGCGGACTGTCGCGCTCACTTGCTTGCCCCTGCAGTTTCGTAGGCCTACGAGCTTCTCCCTTGGAGCTCACCACTGACAACGCAGAGCAGATGAGGCAGTAAATGTGTTTGATGTATCATTAGCATCTGGAACCAAGCATTGCACACGACCGAAGGGTGGCTAACCGACGTCAGAGCAGCCGACAATTTAATATCTGACATATTGACCCGCTGCGGTGTAGCGAAGCACGGTGCTGTCGCATGTGGCCTGGGATCGTTAACACGCGGAAGGAATTGACAGGTCAAGAACATAGCAGCTCAGCGCCTCAAATGTTGCAGTGACTAATGGAGACAGCGAGAGGCGACGACGGCGACGGCGTTGGTGACGGCCACGGCGACAGCCCCCCGGCTCAGCACCAGCCTGCTCCCACGATATCGGCACCACGTTGTCACCGGGGTAATCGACGACAAGGTCGCTGGCACATCGACCCTCTTCCCTGCAGCAACATTGCTACAACTGAGTGTTGTTTTGCGCAAAACAAACAGCCAGATGCAGGCGGTGAGATGCAACTTGGGCAGATGGCGGTGTCAACGATGCATATGCTATGAGTAAAACTCGGATACATAGGGGGGTGTGGCAGGGTGCGCGCAAGTCGGCTGCAGCGCTACTCCTTGCCGGGAGCGCGGCGGTTCTGCCTGTTAGCGCTGCTCTGTCTTGGCACGCGTAAGACTCACCTTCCAGTGGAGGAACGACTGGTCCTTGTCCTCGTCACCGCCGCCCGCGACGCGGCGCGTCGGGCGAGTGCGGCGGCCGCTGTCCTCGTCGGGTGGCGGTGCGTCGAGGTTGAAGAGTGTGCGGCGCGCCTTGCAGCCGCCCTCGATTTCCGGCCACCACTGCTTGAGGGCGCGCTGGAGGTGGAGCTCGCGCACGCCGCGGGGGTTGAGCCAGTTGATAAACTGCAGCATCTGCTCGGGCGTGTCGTACACTGCCCACTCGCCAGGCGCCAGGCGGCCCTCGGGCCCGCCTTCGTCCTTTGTCCGCTTCGCGTCGAGGACCTCGGGCGTGAGTTCAGTAAAGATCTCCTGGGCGACAACGCGGGAGAGCTCGAGATCGAGCTCGTCGCCGCCCTGCAGATACAGGCGTCCTGTTCCCCACTGGATCTTGCTGCTGCCATCACGGTACAGCGGCGCGCTGCCGAGACCGTCTATCCAGTATATCCGGTTGCCGAAGCGGTCGGTGCCGAGCGGGCGGGTGCGGAGGGCGTAGAAGTATCGCCGGAAGTCGAGCTCGAGCTGCTTGAGAGTAGCGTCCACCTCGGCCTCCTCGTCCTGCAGCTTTTTCTTCTCCGCGGCGAGCTGCTTCATCTCCACCTTCTTCGCCTTGAGCTCCTCGCGCACCTTGGCAACCTTGGCGAGACGCATCGCCTCCTCAGCCTCGCGCTCGGCCGCCTTCTCCTTCATCGCGCGCCGCCGCAGTGCGCCAGCCTGTGCGCGGTGGATCTCAGACGCAGGAGACGACATGCGCGACCGGTCATCGCCCATCATCGATTCGTCCAGCTCGTCATGCTCTGTACCGCCGTTCGCGTGCCCGTTCGGAGTCGCGAGGCGCGACTCGGACTCGTCCTTGACGTCAACCGACGCGTCGCCGTCCTCGTCATCCTTCTTCTCCTCCTTGGGCTCCAGAGCATCAAGCTCAGCGTGGCTGCTGTCAGTTGCCTGAACAAACGCATCAACTTACATCCTGCGCTGTTCGCGGCGCGCCTCAATCTGCTCCTTGCGCACCTCAGTGAGGTGCGAGCTGGCGTCTTCCATGTAGTCACGGATCTCGACTGTCTGGGTCACGAGCTCGATGAGGAAGGCGATGATGTTAAGCTTGTTGAGAAAGTGCAGCGAGGCATAGCGCTTCTCAGGCTTTGTGGGGATCAGGCCTGTGGCGCCACCAGACCCAGAGCTCGGTCCAGTCGACCAGGTGGGGCGCGTCGGCGCAGGCTTGTCCTCGAAAGTCATGTGGAGAATGTTGTCGAGATACTTGGGGAAGACGTCCAGCGTCGCACGGTCCCAGAGGCAGCCGACCAGCGCAGCCTCCCATCCGCGGCGGTTCTCACGCGCGGACAGCTCCTTGTTGCGCCACTTATCCGCGTGCTCTTGTGCGGCTACACGGAGGGTCTCTGTCGTTGCGCCCTTGTTGCCCTCCCAGTAGTCGGTGTCGTTCTCAATCTGCTGGCCAGTGTGCGCCAGGGGCTTGACGGGCTCGCCGCCCGCCTCGGCGTCGCGCACAAGAGCGTTCAGCAGCACCGAGTGGATTTCCACCAACAGCGGTACAGGGGAGGTATACGGATCCGTGTGGTACAGCGCCTGCTCAAAGTCATCGATGTAGAACGGCGACAGGCCGAGCGGCTTGCCCATGACGTTGAGGAAGCTCCACGCCCCGAGGAACTTTTCAAACTGGTCGCCGAAAGGCAGCTGTTTCGATGGAAGAGGGCGCACCTCGATGCGGCCGGCCGGCCCATCGCGCTCGGGAGCCCACTCGACGAGCAGATCTAGAGTCAGTTTGGACAGTGACCGGAAACTCACCTTCGGCGGGGTACTTGACAGCCCTCTTCTTCTTCCGTTCTTCCTCCTCCTCCTTCTCCTTCTTCAGCCGCTCCTTTTCGCGGTCGCGCTCCTCCTTCTCCTTGAGCTTTTCGATGGCAGCAGCCTCGCGGTCGAGCTTGGCCTTCTTCTTCTTGGTCATAACTGGCTCAGACTCCTGTGCGGTCTCTTCCGCTTCCGTATGGGTGATGCCGAGGCGCTCGTCGCGGTCGCGCTTGCGCTTCTCAAGCTCACGCTTCTTGATTTGAGCAATAGAGGAGCGCGTTTCGTCGGTGAGCTCGATCGGGATGCCGTACCGCTTGGCGACATTCTTCTTCACGATCCAAGGGGAGAAGATGGCGGCGTCGCGGGCGACACAATCGCGGATGAAGCGCTTGAGCATGGCACGGGAAAAGTTGATGCGGTCGCGGCTGATCTTATCGGCCTGGACCTCCATCACGCTCCCTTGCCACTTTTCTCCCTTGGCCTCATCAGACGAGTCGTTTTCGTCGCCGTTGGTCTCGGTCGCCTCGCCGCCTTCCTCGATCAGGCGCACTTGATAAAAGTACTTCATCGGGTCGTCCAGTTGTGTGACCTCATCGTTTGACATGGAGAGGTTGACCGCGTAAGGGTGGAAGGTAGACTCTGGTGACGGCGGCTGAAGGTTCTTTGGGGGGAAGGTACGGACGATGCGGGCGAGGTACTTGTCGCCCTGGACGTCGACAAAGATCTCTGCGGCAAGGTCAGCAGCTTGGCCGGGTAGGATACACAGAATACGTACTCTCGTTGTCAAAGAAGCGGTTGACAAAGCGCTCAAATATGCGGTCTGCCAGCGTCTCAAGCTTGCCCTCAACCTCTGTGAGAGTGTCAGTCGAGTTCCAGGTGAGACTTGAAGGACTCACGAAAGTTGACCGACTGCAAGACGGCCTTGCGCAGCTGCTTGGGGAAGCGCGAGTGGAGCTGGCGCACCTCGTATGCCTCGTTCTCCAGAGCGTCAAAGTACGACAGAGCAGACCTGCCGCTCACTGTAGTGGGTTAGCTTGAGATTGACTCGCGAGCCCACCTTCACACTGGAAGACCTGCTGCTCATAGAATGCCCTCCGCGCTGCGAATGATCTGTCGGGTTAGTTCTTGGTCATATCGAAACACCCACTCATAGTCCATAAACACCTCGCCAGTCTCGGGCATGTAAAAGACCTCTAGGTTCTTTACGCGATAGCCCGGTGCGGGTCCTGGGGGTGGAGGCATGGAGGTGGAGTTGTGGGTGCCGTTTGTTGTTCCGTTGGCACCCTTCTGATTGCTCCGCTTGAGTAGGGGAGCACTCATGGCGGGGTCTGTGAGGGCGGCCATGAGCTTCTCGAGCTGCTCCTCGTCATCCTTGCCATCTTTTGGAATGTCTGGGGTGTCCAAGGCCGATGTGGACGCGCGGGGCGAAGAGTCGGCGGCAGAGGTGGAGGTTGACGCGTGTAGTGGCTGCACAATAGCGGATAGAGAGGGCAGGGGGTGCATGAGCACCGGCTTGCGCTTGAGGAGCGGCATGGTGATGGGGATGCACCGCTATGGTGGTGGCAAGAAGCTGATGTTTGACGATGTTGGGGATATAGGACGTCGCGTGTAGGGTTGGTGGGTGCGTGGGTGGTTTTGGCGGCGGGGGCAACAACAACAAGACACGCCGTGGTGGGTGGTGGGTTTGTGATTTCTTTTCAAAAAGCACCTTTGCGCTGCCACATTCAAGAACGCGTCGGGTGGTAGCGAAGGATGGCGCGTTGGCGATGGAGATGGAGATGGAAGAGAGAGGTTGTACTTGCCAACTCGACACGCGAATGCCGAGCCGGCTGCTGGCGAAAGGAGGACACGATCGGGAACAGGCGTGTATGCAGTGGAGGGGGAGCGGAGGTCGAGAAGCCGAGATGCGGGTTATCTGGCTCCGGGCGGGAAGGGTATGACTAGGGGGTGGAGCGATTGGGGGGAGGGGATGGGGATGGCTAGGATGGAGTGAGAGTGGGCAAAGGGGATGATGATGATGTTGGCGGTGGTGGTGGTGGTGGTGGTGGTCATGGTCGTGGTACCACGGTCAGTGGATGAGAACCGGCGGGCGGAGGGTTTGGTTGGAGGATACGCAGGGCACACACACCCACCATGGCTAGATCTTCTCTCTCTCACCCGCGGGCGCGTCGCATACACGGTCAAGAGGAGGACGCAGCGGGCTACAGCATGCATAAGGGGGGGCTTGCAGAGCGCTCTAGACGGCGACGGGGATGCATACAAGGTGAGCTGCTTGCTGCACGGATGGCTTGGGTATGGGTGGGTGTGTCGGAGCAGCAGCATCATCGGCCAGCCGGTGGGTGGCCCGGTGGAGGCCAAAAGTTAATGGCCCAAACATTAGCCCAACCCAGGACGCGCAAAGAATGCCACATCTCACGTGGCAAATTAACGCCGCTCGGCGATATATGACTAGGCCATGTTTCCTTGTTCTGCCATGTTTAATTACCACGATCCGTAATTAGGAAAACAGGCCCATTAGGCAATAGTAATTAGAGTTATTAGGAATTAGGAATTACACTAGTGGCGCTTGGAGCATCTGTCCGCTCGTCGTCACTCGACTCGCCTTCACCACCACCTCGACCATTCACCTCATCATCCTCTGCACCCTCCGGTCCWCCGCMCCTCCCCATCCCCATCCATCCACMMCCMCCMCACACACAACCCCATACCCCCTCCATATCACGACTACCACCACCACCCTCTACAGCCTTTTCACCCATCAATCTCATACATTACTGTCACCTCGTATCAGCCCCTGTCCTCCCGGATCGCGTTCCGACACAACTCACCTCTACCTCCTCCTCTCCTCGTCTGCCTTGGCTTCCATCTCTTGCTCTCCTTTCCTCTCTCTTCTGCTCTCTCTCCCTCCTTCCTCTTTCGCTCTCACCCCGCGTCGCTTCTCCACAACACCAGCCCACCCCCCCACACGCGCACGCCGCACACAGATTCCCCACCCCCCCATCCACGTTGTGCAGACGCGGTGCAATCCCTCCTCGGCGCACCACTCTCCGCACACCCTAACTCATCCCCGCCCTGTCGCCGAGTCCGTGGGCATCACTGAATTCCATGGCCGAAGCGGCAGTGCCAGCTTCTCCTGCGGGGCCTCCTGCACCCGGGGTCAGTAGTGGTAACACCAGTTCCGCGGCATCCCCGAATCCAGCAACAACATCGTCAACAACAACTCCCCCGCCAGGAGCCACGACGACGACAACGTCGACAACCCCCTCCTCCACGGCCTACCGCCCATCCCCCGTACGATCGTTTACCGTGTCCAATCCATACCTCGCATCCGTCAAGGGGCGCGCAGCCAGCCAGCCACCCGGCGATCGTCTGCCAAACTCTTCCCCCGCATCCGGACGCGGCAGTCCTGGAATGAACGGCGGAGAGTACGGAGTCATTGGCGGATCCCGTACTCCCACCAGCGGAAGGCTGAGCACAGGTGGCGGCATTGGCATGCCTCCCCCCGTCCCGGTTATGCGCGCAAGCAGCTTTTCTGTCGCAGACAAGGTCGACCAAAAGGTGAGTCCGCTAGTACTCGTCACGTCGCGCGTGCAGCCCAAAATCGCCGGATGCCGACCGGGACAGGAAGCATCCCAAGACAATGAGACGCTCAGGTTTTCTGCATGCGGACAACCAGCTGACCACCAGCCCTCGTCACTCGTCCGGACTCTGTCATCGCACCTGGAGGAGCGCCCCTCTTCAAGGCCAACCTCACCTCTAACGTTCCCCACCTTCCACTCGCCATCGTCCTCTCCATCCGCCTCCCCATCCATGACCCAGAGCCAAGCCCTCCCTACCAGTGGCCAGTACTCGCCCCCCGTCGCACCCGCCAACGTCTCCCGCTCCAGGTCGCAGTCCATGGCCACCGGCGTCCGCCCAGACCGCATCATGCCCCTCAGCACGTTCGAGTACTCGCGCTTCGACGAGACGTGGCACAAGGACGGCAGCAACATGTCCCCGTTTACCAGCGGAGGACGCTCGTTCTTTGATGACGACAATGCCCCGACGACCCGCAACGCACCAAACATTGCCAGCAGCTTCCGCACTCCCCAGGAGCCCACCTTCCGCTCGCGGGCCTGGGCGTCCCCTACTACCACGGCGCTCACCACGTCTGTGGCCAATGCCCTGGGCGGCGCCCAACCCACCTACTCGTCCGTCGTTGGCGGTTTTGACGATGCCGCCAACGGCGGTCGCTCCGGTACCTCGAGCCGTCGCCACTCGGTCTCGGTCGTCGGTGGCCCCCGTCGTGGTTTCAGCTTTAACGACTCGGTCACCCAAGGCATGTCGACTATTCCTGGACGCAGGGGCGTCGGTCAGCTTGGATTCACCGATGACGAGCTCCTCCCCGACCGGTTCGACAACGCCCTCAACCTCTCTGTCGACGAGAAGAAGCGCCCGACTGAGACGGACCCGCTGGCGTCGAGCCTCCCCATCTTCTCGCCAACCGAGGCCCCGCGCACTCTCCGTGCAAGCGTGCCATCCGCCGAGGCGTTTTTTGGTTCGTCGCCTGCAGCTGAGAAGCAGGACCGCGGCAGGTTTGGGTTCACAGACACCCGCTCGCGCGCGTCATTTTCCGTCGGCACTGGCAACAGCCCTCCAGAGCGTGCCAACCCGGGCGCAATCGGTGCTCCCGTTCGTGCTCCACCCTCGGCTGGCATCTTACCCCCCATTGGAAGCGCCAGCTACGACGGACGCTTTGGCGCGCCCCCTCCTCCGTCCCCCGGCTTCCGCGGTCCTTTCAATGCCCCTCCACCCGGTGGACCTGGCGCGGCCGCGTTTGGTCGTCCCCCTGTGAACGCCGCCGGCCCTTTTGCGTACTTTGGCGGCGGTGTCCAGCCCTCGCCCGCACGCCCTCAGTTCGCGCAGAACGGCGCCGGATTCGGTGGAATTGGTCTTGGCTTTGGCCCGTCGTACCCCGTTCCCCAGCCCCCTCCCAACCAGGGGCCTCCTGCTGGCTTTGGAGCTGGCGGTCCCGGTGGCGCGGGAGCCAACTACTTTGCCGCCCCGCAAGCCGCCCCTCCTCCCACGTCCCCGTCGTCCTTTTCGTCGCTGTCTCTGGCCGACCTGGGCAAGGGTATCCCGCTGGCGTCCCTCCCCCCGACGACGCCCCTGTACATTGTGACGTTCAAGGCCGGCCGCCGCGACGTCTTTTACTGTCCTGACCCGACGCTGCTCATCTCGAACGGCGACCGCGTGATTGTGGAAGCCGACCGCGGCTCGGACCTGGGAACTGTGGTGTACGACCAGCTTACTCCCGTCGAGGTGCGCGACTGGCAGGAGCGCCAGGCGACTGCGGCACTGCTGTCCGGCGCGTCCCAGCACCAGCCGCCCGGCATGGCCATGTCGTCGGCCGCGACCGCGTCACCCACCACTGGTGGCAGCACGGCGGCGTCGCACACGCGCAACGGCAGCCAGCAGCCGCGGCCCCCGGCCCCCGGCGCGCTCGACTTTACCGGCGCAGACCTCAACACGCTCCTCTCTGGCGTCGGACCCAGCGGCAGCCAGATGGACATGGGCGGCGGCGGTATTGGCGCACGCGGTCCTCTCGCCAAGGAGATTATGCCCAAGCGAATCTTTACAAAGTCGAGTGGCGCACCTGAGGAGCAGGCGTAAGTTGAAAGCGAATGACATTTGAGTCAAATATGCTGACCGGTAGCCGCATGATGGAGAAGCTCAAGGAAGAGTACGATGCGATGATGATCTGCCGCGAAAAGGTCGCGCAGCGCGGCCTGCCGATGCAGATTGTCGACGCAGAGTACCAGTGGGACCGCCGCAAGCTCACATTCTACTTCAAGGCGGACAAGCGCGTCGACTTCCGCGAGCTGACCAAGGAGAACTTCCGCATCTTCAAGGTAAGGGAAATTATTGGTTCAGGTGGCTGACAACAGTCGCGTATCTGGATGTCCATGGTGCCCAAGGACGACCCGCGTGGATGAGATGCCTCACGCAACCTGTCGTGTCGACGACAAGTACGACCGACGACCCTTTCCAAACGACCCGAGCACAGAGCGTAGAATCAAGACTTTTCTTTTCTTTTCTCTTCTTTTAAACGGCCCAGTTCACTGCTTTTCGATATCTCATTTGTTCACTTCCTGCTCCTAGCAATGACCGCGACAGACGCAAGAGATATAAACGCCCCGATACTAGTCTTTTCCTACTTTCTTTTTCCCTTGTTCTTTTCTTCAGAAACCTACAAACCCCATTTCCTGCCCCTCCCCTCGTTCCTCCTCTTCTCCTCTCCACTCCTTGTCGCTCCTGCTTTGCAGTTGCAAGTGAGAGTGGGAGCAGAAGACGAGTCTGCAAGGCGAAGACCACCTCCTCGAGACATCCGGCTGTATTGTAAGATAAAAGATAGGTAGTGCGGTGCGGCGCGCGGCAGCGGAGCGGCGGAAGCAGCAGTGCAGCAGTAGCCGAGCAGCAGTAGTAGCACAGAGTACAGATGATAGCAGATGACAGATGACAGCAGAGCGGGAGCGGTGCAGCGCAGCGCAGCGCCGAGCAGCGGCAGTAGTGGCAGTGGCAGGCGCAGAAGGGCGGCCGGAACTGCACAGCGACACTCGTGGCGGATGCAGTGCCGCGAGGCACGACCCACATGCATACTCTGGACAAGACCAAGGACAGGAGCTGACAGATGGGTCTGGAGGCTAGTGGGCAAATGGATAGAAGACCACGCGGGCATCCGCGTCTGATTTTCCGCTTCCGTCCCTAGCTCGCCGCCTCCGTCCACTTGCAGCTCTGCTAGTTTCTCTCGGCACTCAGATCTCCGGCCGTGTCAGTTCAAGTGCTCCGCGCGCTCCGCGCGCTCCGCGCAGCGCAGCGGTCAAGTCGTCATTACGGTATCGTATCGTGGGGTGTGTGTATCGAACAAACGCGTATCTCTTCCGCTGCAGCTTCTGCCCTCGCTGCCCGCTGCTCCCTGCTCGCTGCTCCCTCCTCGCGCCTCTGCTCGGGAGTCTACTGCAGCCGCGCGCCGGCGTCGGCCATGACGATCGAGTCGGGGCGGGCCGTCATGGGGCCCGCGGCCGCGGCGGCGGTGGCGGATTTCGGCACGGTGCGGATCTGGAATGTGCCTGCGGGCGTGTCAGCTCTCGCGACGACATTAGGAGCTGGAGGATCGGGAGGGCGGGACGGTCCTGTGCGGAATGGCGTATCAGACCAGAGAGGAGCGGGGTGGTCACACATCTGGCCGGCGCAGCCACCCCGACGCGCCGACGGGGTGCCGACGCCGCCATGACCCTTCCCTGCCCCGGGTACAAACTCACACTGGGGGAGCGTCGCCGTCTCGGCCTCAACAACACCAGCTCCATGGGCATGATGAAGATTA
>PQXP01000348.1:0-19860 GCA_002973495.1 Apiotrichum akiyoshidainum
TCTCCACCCTCCCCCCTCCCTCTCCCCCTCCCTCTCTCTCTCCTTGTCCCGCTCTCTCTTGCATTCCACCACCATACCTTGCATCCCAACAAACTAGAGCAGTAGTAGTACCTGGGCTGTGATACGCTCGCCATCCGCCCATCATCGACAGACACGACACGAGACATTCAACACGGACCTCCTCCTCCTCCTCCTCCTCATCCTCCTCATCCCTGTCTTCCACCAACCCTCTCTCTTTGGACCCCCCCTCCTTTGTCCTCTCCATCGACCACCTCCGCTCCCTTGGACATCGTCGCTGCTATCCTCTCGGGTCCCCCACCCCCCGTCAACCTTCCATCCCCGAGGTCATCCCCCCAGCTCGGCATCACCCTACACTTACGCGCTCACGATCCATCCCGTCAAAGGGCACGTCCAGCACACCACCTCGTCGCATCTCTCGGCATCTCTCGCCGCCGCCCAACCTCGCACTCGTTCGTCTCGGTTCAACCCCCACGCACGCCAAACGAACGGCACATTCCACGCAACATCTGCACGCGCTGCACGTCTGCCCGTGATCCTCCCCCCCCCCCTTGCGCGTCATTCTAGCACTCTACGCCGCCTACCTCCGAGCCCCCTCGCAGCTAGTAGCCTCACTCTATCGCCTCTGGACCCCCCTCCCCATCACCGCACTCTTCCACAATGGCCAGTATGAACGGTCGTAACATCAAATGTGAGAGCAAGTGGCAACGCCAGACTACCCCCCGCGCGTTACCCCCCCAACCATTCACCTTTTTTCCCATGCTAACCCCCCAGGTGTCGTCGTCGGCGACGGTGCAGTCGGCAAGGTGCGTCCTCTCCCATCGGGCCCGCGTCGCGCGCGCGCGCGCCGCTTATCATCGCGCTGACCCCCAGACCTGTCTACTCATCTCCTATACGACCAACGCGTTTCCCGGCGAATACGTCCCCACGGTCTTTGACAACTACTCGTCGCAGGTCATTGTCGACGGCATGACCGTCTCGCTCGGTCTCTGGGACACTGCCGGACAGGTACGTGGAATGATGCTCGTGAATCACACATGCTGACGATCAATAGGAAGACTACGAGTGAGTGTCCCGGTGCTCCCGGCGTCCCGGAGCAAACTCGCCACCCGCCAAGAACACGCAAACTGACTCTCCCAGCCGTCTCCGTCCCCTTTCGTACCCCCAGACAGACGTCTTCCTGCTATGCTTCTCGATCGTCTCGCCTCCCAGCTTTGAGAACATTCGGACCAAGTGGTGGCCAGAGATTCAGCACCACTGTACGTGTCGGACCCCAAGTCGGAGCTAGACTGCAAGTCGGAACTAACCGCCGCAGCTCCCGGAACCCCCATCATCCTTGTTGGCACCAAGCTCGACCTCCGAGAGGACGCCGGCGCACACGAAAAGCTCCGCGAGAGGCGACAGGTCCCCATCCAGTACCCCCAGGGCACTCAGTTGGCAAACGACATCAAGGCGGCCCGGTACCTCGAGTGCTCGGCGCTCACCCAGGTCGGACTCAAGAACGTGTTTGACGAGGCCATCCGCACCGTCCGTGAGTGGCACCGGATGCGAGCTCGCACTGACAGCAGTCAACCCCAACCGCCGTTCCAAGCGCCCCAATAAGTCCGGCTGCGTGCTCATGTAAGACGTGCCGCTGCCTCTACACTGCACCCCGCCACCCCCGCTCTGGATTGTTAATTTAATGCGGCGCGTGTCCCGCGTATGCGACCGACCTTTTCTCCTCGCTCTCTCGCTCTCTCCCTCTCCCACATACACCTGTTCCCCGCCCTACTTCTGTCTCGGTGTCATGACGACGACGCGACGATATGCGACAGTAAAGTTACGAACCCGCATCGTTTCTGCCTCTGTTTTTTCTCTCTTCTCTTCTCTTGTTCCTTGTTTTCTTGTTTTCTTCGCTCGTCTCTGTTCTTCTTTTCTCACTTCAAAGTACCACGCAAGTCAGCACAGCGGGCGGCCTAATAGCCCACCACGCCTCGGATCCCACTCCTACTACCTCCACTACCTACCTACCCTACAATACTCGCTACTTTATCGTATCCTACCTACTACCTGCCTGATCCAATCCAATCAAAACAATCCAGCTGTCCCCTCTACACTCTACACAAGGCCACCTGGTGTTTGTCTGCATGCTCCAGTCCTCGCCGACGTGTGCGCGCGGACGACCGATCGCGTCGTTGTGTGGCGGGTGGAGTGTGTTCATGGAAGACGCGGACACGGGCGCCGATGGGCATTCACGAGGCGCGTGCGATGTGCGATGGGCAGTCTTCTGATGAGTGGTCTGCTCGGCCTTTGAGCAGGAGATTGCGCATCATGGAGGCCGCGCAAGGGGGTCCTCGAGCGATCGGCCCGGGAGAGTGGGGACCGGAGTGAGGCGGCGATCAGCCCCCAGGAAGGCGAGGGTACCCCCTGATCGCGGGCCGCGGTTGTCAGTGTCGTGCCTTGGGGGATACTGGTACTGCACTACAGATGTCAGAGGTGGCTGTAGCGGTCAGAGAGGCGCCAATGGTATCTGGAGACGGTCAGATATGGGTCAAGCGACACATGGCGCAGCTAGTATGTTGCCGCTCTCCGCCGCCGCGGTGCTTCCAAGTCAGATGCTGCATGCGATTCTATGGCCCCGCGGCGCCGTGGGCGCCCGCGGGCGCGGCCGCGACCACAGGTGCGGCCTTGTTCTTCGTCTCCTTTTCAGCGGCGTCCTCGCGCGCCTCCTCCTCGGCGCGCACCCGCTCCCTGTCCGCCGCGCGCCGCTTGCGCTCCTCGCGCAGCTCGGCGTATTTCGCCTTGGCCCACGCGCTGCCGCGCACGTACGCCGCGGCCGCCGTAGCCTTGAGGCCGCGCCACGTCATGGACGACACGTACGCGSCCGCGCGGCCGCYSGCGGCTACGCCGCCGCCTGCGGCACACACGAGACAGGGCCGCGACAGCAGGCGCTACAGCAAGCGCCACAGCAAGGGTGCAGCCCGCAACGCGGCGGACAACGGCAACGGCAACGACATCGGGGGCGCGCCGCCGGCGGCCCCGGCGGTCCCGGCCGCAGTGTACAGGTACACGCGCCAGCCGCCGCCGAGCATTGCGATCCCGCTCCGCGGCGGCGGCGGCGGCGGCGGCGGCGCGCAGCAGCAGCAGCAGCAGCGGTACGCGCACCACCAGAACGAGTCGACGTTTAGCCTGTGAGTAGCGAGCAGACTGGCCGCTGGGCGGTGTGCCGGTTCGATGGCGTGCTGACTGCGCTGCGCAGGCCGTCGCCGCTTCCGCGCGAGAGCGGGCTGTGGGGCGGACTCGCGGGGTGCTGCGACCGGGCCTAGTGCCGGGCCGAGTGTGGGCGGCGCGACGGCGGCGAGAGGGCGGCTAGGTGGGATGTGGCGGGCAGGGTTCCTGGCCTTTGCTTGCAGCTAGTACGACAGAGACGCGACACATAATACATACGGGCGGAAACGACACGGACCCAGTAATGGAGCCTGTACATGGGGTACGAGTAGAGTAGCGGGTAATGGGGTAGTATACAGGGCGGGTGGTAGCTTTAATGGAGAGTATTGTGTCATCTGCTGCCTGTCTGCTGCTCTGCTGTCCGCCTGCCACTGCCACTGCGGCTGCGGCTGCGGCTGCGCCTCGGTGGCGCCACTGTCGTCCCGTCCACACGTCTTGTCCTCTCCTGTCTTCTCCTGCTGCGCGGGAGAGCTAGCAGTACCGGTCCCCGCCGACCTCGGCCTCGATGCTGCCGCCGTCAGCCTCTGTGAGCTCGAATCACCGCCGGGCGTCAGCTCGCACACTCACCTGCGCCCGTCCGCCAGCACGCTGCGGAGGAGCTCGCGCACCTCGAGCTGGACGGCGACGTCGCACGGCAGCAGCGTGCGGAGGCACACGCGCGTGCTCGTGGAGGCCATGGAGGTTGGAGTGGTGGTGGCCGCGGGGGCGGGCGGGCGGCGGCTGGAGGAGGTGCTCCGCGGTCGTATCGGGGACGCGGAGCCGGGGGGCGTGCCTGCGAGCATGGCGGGGATGCCGCGCGCGAGGCCGCTGGGCGCGCTGGGCGGGGTTGCGGGCGGCGACGGCGGTAGCGGCGGCGAGGGCAAGGTGTGCGCGGACGACGACAACGACAACGACGACGAGGTCGATGACGAGGACGGTGCAGACGGAGAGGGAGAAGGAGAGAAAGAGTACGGCGTCCAAGAGGACGAGGAAGAGGAGATTTCCGACGACGAAGAGGGTGATCCCGGCCTGAGGGGCAGGTCGCCGGGGCGGAGGGGGAACGGGACCGCGCCGCCGCCGAGCACGCGCCGGGGGCGGCGGTGCCGGAGCGGGAGCGCGCGCTTGGTGACCACCTTCTGCCGGCCGAGGCACACGGCCGTGTCTGGAGTCGGCTGTCAGCGCGCAGTTCAGGACGGGCAGCCAGAGGCGACGTACGGCCAGCACTGGTCATGTGGTGGTATACTGCCTCCTCGAATGCGTGCCAGTCGCGCCACTCGATGAGGCCGGGGACGGTGAAGACTGCGAGCTGCGGATCAGCCATGACCATGGCCGGGACGGCGGCGGTGGAGGTGCTAGGGGTGGACGTGGACGGCGCCCGCCAGGGGTCGATACGCGTCGGCGCACGGTGCGCTGACAGTGGGAAGGGCATGTGGGGGAGCTGGGGTGGGGTGTGGTTAGATTGTGGTGAGACGCAGAGATGGAAGTGGCGAGTGACGGGGATGAAGGGAGGTGACACACTTTGAGCGGTGAGCGGTGGCAATGGCGGCAGCGGGCACGGTCACGGCTGCGGTGACGACGGTGGTGCTGGTGGCGAGTGACGGCCGGTTGAGTAGGATCTCGTCATGTGGAGGCCGCCTCGTCCACTTGCCGCTTGCCACTGGTGTCGCTGTCTGGGATGGATTCGGCGAGACGAGGCTCGGCTGTCCGAGTCCGCCGCGAGCAAGCTGAATGCCATATCGCCGAGGGGTCACGCCGAGAAAGAAGGGGATGTGACTCACGCTCATTAGTCTTTGTTGGTCTTGGATACGAACGAGAAACAGAAGCAGAGAAAGAAAGAAAGAAGCGGGGTCCGTGAGTAGAATGGATCTTGCCAAACGTTGCCCTCCACACACCACTTCCTCTCCGCCACACACATGCCTCCATGCCTCCATGCCTCCATGCCTCCATGCCTCGACGCCCGCGGCCCCGGGCGCCATCTGGCTTCTCTTTCCTCTTGTCAGTATCCTTGCTGGTCGAGTCCCGGGGGGTCGAGACTGGGCGTGGAAGCATGGCTGGACAATGCGGCGCCGTCGCGGCGAGTGCCACAACAGACTTGAGACGGGCGGCGGCGACCATGCGGCGACCGGGCCCACTGGCTGCCATGGCTCGTGAGTGGCAGCCGTCGTCGTCAGAGGGTGGGCAGTGAGCAGAGCTCTGTAGTGTACGCGCAGGTGCAGGGGTCAGCATGAATCGTGGTGCAGGTTCGGTGTGAGACAAAGTGGGAGAGAGAGATTCGAGATGGCCACCTTGACCTTGACCAGTCTGCGACCCGCGTCCACAGTTGCCTCTTCTTTCATGTCTTGTCCACTCTCCAACTGTGCAAGGCACAGTCCAGAGCCAATGCTGCAACGGCGTGCGCTCAGCTGAGGAACCAGCACGGCAGAGTCTCCTCTACGCCCCGAGAGCCCGCTGCCGTCGACCACAAACCTTCCACCGGCCATACCTCTGAACTGCCCTCGCCCGTCCACCCGTCCGTTTCTCGTGGCACGCTCCACGCGCCAGCCAGCCATCAACCTACAGCCCCCCGGCTGGGGTCTCGTCTCCGCCGTCCGCCCTCGGTGGTCGGTGAGTACACCTCGGTTTCGGTTCCGAGCAAGGCCGTTGAAGCCCCGCAGGCACCAAGAACCAGCCTCTTCCGCGCGAGCAGGTCGCAGGAGGCGAGCAGCAGCCATATCCTGGAGCATCATGACGAGAGAACGGACGAGACGCGGAATCTGGTCTGGGCTCTGGACGCTGCTGCCGGCTGCTGGCTGCTGCACCGCATGGGCTCCCGCGTCAGGCTGGATTGCTGGATTCATCCATGCTGTCTGTCATGTGCGGCGGTCTCTGGCCTCTCTTTCCGCCGACCTCTTACTGCCTGCCCCCCGCGCTCTAAGCGTGCAGCAGCCCCTGGCCCCTGGCCCTCTCGGACACGAGGTCTCGGACCCCTGTCCGTCTCCGGCTCCCCTTGCCGGCGCCCCTGGCTGCCCCTTGCGCGGCCGAGACAGCAGCCACGGCGCGCCAAGAGCCAAGAGCCAGGCGCTACAGTGCAGACAGGCAGGTACCTAGGTACCTGCATGGACGGGCCGTTCAGAGAGCAGAATGGCAGCTTGGCAGAAAGCAGAGCAGAAAGTGTGAGCTGGACTGGGATGCCGGCAGCCCGGGACGGGACCGCCAAGGGTCCGGCTGCCCGAGAGAGAGCGAGGACCCGTCTGGCAGGCGGTTGCTGGGTTGCCGCACTCGAATGAGTGAGTGAACGCACGCACGCATCATGGACAAGCTCGGGTAGCCGTCGGGAGCAGTGTGGTGCTGGGGCGGTGCGCCGATGTCGCCGACGAGCAAGTCGTCTGGTCTGCCGAGTGGAGCCGGAGAGCCGGCACGCGAGCCGGAGACACCATGCATGCACTGCTGCATGCTGGTTGGTTCAGTGAAATGCACCAGATTGAGACAAGGGCAGCAGCAGCAGCACCAAGCACGCCTTTGGTTTTTGGTGACACTGCGCGCGCGCGCCAGCGATGTTGCAGCGGCGACGCCTAAACGCGTTCCTGTGCCGGACTTGTTTCACAAGGTAACGTAACGGCATGGGGCAAACCAACACCACCCACCCCCCACCGCCTTGCGAGGTGTATGCTGCTTGACAGTCGCGACGACGGTGATGATGATGATGGTGGTGGTGGTGGTGGTGGTGGTGGTGGTGGTGGTGGTGGTGGGTGTGGGGCTGTCCTGTCTGGCTGAATGGCGTTCGTTGCATTCTAGGTGTGTGTGATCTGCGTAGACTTGAATGGGGGGGTGGGGGGTGAGACAGAACAGAACAGAACACGACGAACAAGGCTATGCGGGTGTAGCCAACACTGTGCAGGCAGTGCAGGCAGTGCAGCAGTGCAGCAGTGCAGCAGTGCAGGCAGCGAGATCTCTTCTCTCGCACATGAGGGCCAAGGTTTTGCCAGTCTCTTTCACTAACAACACCAAACAGTCAATAGCAGAGAGAGTATGTATCTCCTCCACCTGTACAGCCGAGACACTTTTCGACCACGACTATCACCCATCGTCCCCCCGAGGGTGCATGCATTGTGCACATTGTGCACGCACAGAGGGAGCAGTACGCAGCACGCCGAACCTCGTATGCTATGGGCCAGGACGAAAGCAAAGCTGCTGCTGCACTCTGACCGTAAGAGGGCAGTCCAAGGCTGGTCAGTGGCACTTTTGTGTCCACAGTCTCTCTCTAGCTGTTGCCGAAGATATGAGCAAGCAGGAGCCCGAGATGATGGCGCGCGGGGCCGAGCAGGGCTGTGAATAACTCATTTTGCATCTTCTTTTCTTGTTCGGGCCATTCGTTGCTCGCCGGCGGCGGTGGTGGTGGTGGTGGCAGCAGCAGCAATGGCAGTGGTTGGACCTTGCTCTTTTTTTCTCTTTCCTGTCTGCTGGCCCAGGCCCTCGTTTGTTGTTGGATTCAACCATGTCCCTGGGCTGGGGCGGAGGGGGGGCGTTGAGCCGAAATCCTGAAATCTCCAGCCACACCTGAGTCGTTTGTTGTTGTTGTTGGTTAATAAGGATTTGTATTTAGAAATATAGAAATACAGTTTGTAATAGATTTACAAGCGCGGTAAAGGGAGAGAGGAAGGGAAGGAGAAGAAGAGAGAGGGAGGGGGGGGGGAGCCCGCCTCGCCTGTGCTGTGCTTCCCCGTCCTCCCTCCCTCCTCCTTCCTCCTCTCTCTCTCTCGTCTCTAGTCCCTTGTTTCTCTCTCTCACCCACCACCTTTCAACATCACCATCCTCCTCATCACCACCACATCTACCCTCCTCCTCACCACCACTCCCTCCTCCTCCCATCTCTCCTCCCCCCGACACCCGACATCTTTCATCCATCTCAATCCAGACAACTCTCATTCACTTCCCACCGCGTCCACACACACACACACACACACCCCATCCATCCATCCATCCACACTCACGCGAGCCATCTCCATCCACAACCGCCCACCCCGACCGCGTCGCCATCCACACCACCTTGCGCCTTTGAGCACACCCTCTTCTTGTCATACCCAGCAAACACTCTACCCAATAATCGGAACAGCAGCAGAACCTCGACTAAACAATGTCCGGTGAGTATACACCCAAACAGCAGCTGCTGCTGCAGCAGCAAACGGGACGCTCCAGGTTTCATCCGCCGCAATGTGTACTGACTCTTGTGCCCCTCGTCTCCGTCAACTCGGCCCATTCTTGCCACCCTCGCTTCTCGACGCGTCCTCTCCGCTGCCCCTCCCGCCCATGCACTCTCGGCCCCTCTTCTCTCCCCCTCTACACTGCCCTCCAAAAGCCATCTATACGGTGTAAGTTCTCTCTCTACGCACCGCCCCTTTATCCGCTCCCTACCGCCGCCTGCTTGGGTCCCCGCTCACCGGTTCCCCGCTCACACCCCAGCTTCACCTCGCCGCATCATGCACCGATGCCCAACCACCTCCCGACGCTGATCGTCACCCCCCACGGTATGTGTACCCGTTCCTGCCACCAGACGCGCCGCGCTCGTACCCCCGCTGGTCAACTAACACCTCTGCAGGTCAGCCCAACCAGATCCTCTACACCTACCTGTGAGTAAAGTTGCGGCCCGGATCACTGACACCCCAGACACACTGAGGAGAACCGTGTCAACTACCTCCTCACCCCCTCCCCGCAGGGCGATCTGTGCGTCGCTAAAATGTTCCCTCCCCCTCGAACCGGCGCGACCTCGAGCTCGTCCCTGCCGACAATGACAAACCACAAGCACAATGTCGTCCGCTGCGAGGCCTCGCGCGATCTCAGGTGGACTATCGAGAACACGGGTGTCCAGCACCCCACCTACAAGATTGTCAACCAGGACAACACGCCGCTCTATCAAATCTCAAAGCCCAACCCCCACGCCGACTGGTGGACCATGTTCTACTTCAAGTACGCTGGACACCAGATCCCCCCCAGGCGCGTCGAGTTTGGAAAGGTCTCTAAGAACCCCCCCGAGAAGGGCGGCGGAACCCGCATCACCATCACCGGCAAGAGTGAGGACGAGAAGCAGGTCTGGCAGACCCTCGGTGTCGGAAACGAGGACTGCGTCGAATGGGTCGTCTGCTGCGCCGCCCTCAACCTTCTTGAGTGAGTGTAAAGGTCCGAGCCGTACTGACTCGCAGCGACCAGATCCTTCTTGCTGCCGAGCGCAAGCAGACTGGCGCCGGTCCCGCGTCAACTGCCCCGAACCCCGCTGCCCCCGCCTCGTCGCGTCCCCCGCCCCGCTCGCAGAACTCTCACCCCCCTCCGAACGGCCGTGGGCCTGGCATTGCGTCAACTGGCGCCGGCATCGCCTCGACAGGCCCCGGCATCGCATCAACAGGACCCCAGTACCGCGGCCCCCCGCCCCAGCAACAGCAGCAGCAGCAGATGGGACGCCCTCCGATGGGAATGGGTCCCGGCGGACCGCAGGGCCGCCCGCCGATGCAGGGCCACCCCCAGGGCCACCCTCAAGGCTACCCGCAAGGCCACCCCCAGCAGATGCCCCCCCAGCAGATGGCGCACATGCAGCAGCAGCAGGGCGGCTTCAACCCGAACATGCGCTCGCCTGCCAACCCCCACGGCCCCCCCGGCATGGCACGAGGAGCCCCCCCGCCCCAGGCCCAGCCCGCCGGTAGGCGATTCTAAGTCGGCGCGCCAAGTCGGCGCGCGGGAAGCGCGCCGCGGTCCTGTTCCGAGCACCCATCATTCCTAATAGCTGAGCGCTGAGCAGCGCTCCGACCGGAACTGCTCGCGCAGATAACAGAGACGTGTTTCGGCCCCTAGCAAACGACGAGCCCGCAATCGCAAGTCTACAAGCGGAGTGCTAGTATTCTCCTCCGCGTATCCGCGACCAGGCCTCTGATCAGATGTGCAGTTGGGCTGGGTGTACCCTGGTGGTGGACCCTCGGTAGTGTTAGTTTTGTAGTACTTGCTCGCCGCTGCGCCGCGCCCAACGGAACGAACCTGGAATCCGCTCGCTCTCATCCCGCTCCCATACCCTCGCCTCTCCCCTCTCCTCGACTCTCTCTACCGACCCGACCCCGATGTCTGCATTTTGGACACTTGACTTGCTCTCTTTTTGTTTCCTGGGTTACGCTGGTGATACCTTACATTGATACCGAGTGACATGCAACCGTAACGAACACCCACGGGGTGGGAGATACGAGGCGGCGGGCGTGGGCGCGGGGCGGGCGGAGGGAGATGAGGGAGAGACTGAGGTGCAAAGAAGCTGGCGAGGGCAGAGCGGGCGCCTCGGCAGCCGGGGGCCGTGGGGCAGAACACGACATGACGAGTTGAGGAACCGGGCAACTGGGGAACTGAGGAACTGGGGATCTGGGGAACTGGGAACTGAGGAACTAAGGAACTGAACTGGAGGATTGAGGAACCGGCGCGCGTAAGCGGACATTGCAGCGTGGGACATTGCGGCCCAAGGATACACCTCACGCCCGCGGCTGTATATACCTGAGTGAGACGACTCGTGATATCGCGTCCGTCGTCGCGTCCGTCGTCGCGTCGCGCCTCGAGTGTCCGTGGCGGCGCGGCGGCAGCGGCGCGGACAGGACAGGACAGGACAGAACAGGACCACGGATCAGGCAGCAGCGGGCAACTGGCACAAGACTGGAGTAGGAGTAGGACCAGCATGCCGGGGTGCCAGAATGCCAGAATGCCGGACAGCGCGAGAGAGAATGAGAGAATGCCAAATGTCAGAATGCATGCAACGTGCGATACTACAACGCCTCTCCACCCCGTGTCGGGCCCGCCGCCCGCCTGGTGCCCCTCGCCGCCCGCCCGCACCGATGCCGTCCCTCCCAGCCCGCGCCCGACAGCTGACAGATGACAGCTGACAGCAGCCCCGCTATCCTGCGCCAATACGTTACGACATGTTCATGACGGCGGCGCCAAAGTCGTCGCCGACGCCCCACTCGTCCATGAGCCGCTTGACCTCGCTCATGTCGCCGCGGTGGTTGTAGCGCCCATAGTGCGGGACAATGTTGGTAATGTCGGTCATCTCGGTAAACTTGCGCTCGGCCGGCTGCAGCGGGCGGCGCAGGCGCTCAGTCACCTGTGGGTGTCAGCGCGTGCTGCCGGCGGCCGTGCTGGATGTGCAGCTAGGGCTGGGGAAGAACGCAGCTGCCGGCGACAGTCTGGGAGGAGACTGGAAACAAGGCAGGTGGGCTGACTGGTACCGATATCTGGGCACGTACTACCTCTTGTCACTGCACACTCGCCCGCACTGCACACTCGCCCGCACTGCACACTTGCCCTGCACTCACCTTTTTCTGGAACGACGGCACGTCTCCCCAGCTCTCGCTCTTGATGACTGCCATGTAGCGGTCGACAGCCTTTCCGCCGCCCTCGAGGCAGATGAGCCCCGGCTTGCCCGCCAGCACAAAGCCCGTCAGGCTGTACGACGGCGCGTACACGACGAGGTCCCTGCGCTTCTCGCGCGTCTCGAGGCCCGGCAGCCACAGCCACACGCGGCACAGCGGCCCCGGGTCCAGGTCGGGGTGCTCTGCGTCCGCGGCGTCCTTTGCCTCCTTTGCCTCGCGCGCGCGCGCCGCGAGCGCGTCGGCCAGCTGCGTGCCGCGCGCCTGCACCGCCTCTATCGCCGCCATGATGCTGTCGGACGCGGGGCTGTCGGACGCATCATCGGCGGCCGACAGGCTGTCCTCGAGCTCGGAAAACTCGGCGCGCGGGAGCCACGACGGCTGCCGCACGGCTATCCGTGCCGGCGCGTCGAGGGGGAGCGAGACGGCGAGCACCACGGCGAGCGGCGTGTCGGATCCAGAGGCGAGCGCAGACTCGAGCGAGACGCGCACCGAGACGTCGATCGGCCCCAGCGCGCTGGGCAGCTCCTCGAACGCCTCGGACGCAGCGAGCGCGCACCGCGCGCCGTCGCTCAGTTCCAGCTCGCCGTCGAGCGGATACATTGCCGCCAGCAGCTGGAGCGCCGCGAGCGCGTCGTCGGTGTGCGACATTGCCGGTGGGGAGTAGTAGCAAGGAGGTGGGCGGGTAGTAGAATGACGGCGGGTCTCGGTGTTGGAGCTCGTCGCGCGCGGTCCGTCTCGTGATTGCGGGATTCCAATAGTTCGTGGAGTAGCCCGAAGGGATAAAAGTCTGTTTCTCGTTTTGTCGTTGTCGTTTGTCGTTGTTGATCTGTTGTATCGGTGGTCGTTTTTCTCGGCGTCTCCGCACTCATACAGAGTCGGGTCAAGGTGAGCGCTTGCTTTCACCCGGAAATGCGGCTTTCATCACTTTGGGCCCCGCAATTGCGTACACGTGGAAGTTCCATAATAACATTGCGCAAAGTCGGCCATCGCGTCGACGCGGGCTGCGCGGGATCGCTGCGGACTACTGCGGGATGCGGTGGTGACTGTGAGGCTGGGACCGGCATCGGGGGTTGACATTACCCACATCTGCTGCTTCTGTGCTTCTCTACACATTCTTGGCTTTTGACATTCTTTTCCCGGACCACCTCTTCGTTCTCCCCCCCCCCCACTGCGCTATTCGCCTCCCGACGCTCACTTCCGCATCCTTTTCTCCCCGCTCACCCTTCCTGTATCTCTCCATCTCCCACCCACCCACTATGCGTGTCTTCTGGCCGACCTCTGGTCTCCAGGCCAACAACGGCATCGCCATCGGCTGGACCCTCGGCGACTCGGTCGTCGTCGTCGCTGTCGTTGACAAGGTGACTCTGCTTTGTTGCTACTCCGTCGCTAACGTCGCAGCTTGACAAGAACACCCTCAAGCAGCTCAAGGGCGCACCCCCGCTCAAGGTCGTCGGCACTGTGATCTCTACCGCTACTCCTGGCGAGGACAACACCACAAACGGCTCGTCAGAGCACACCGACAAGGTCCCGGCCAGCCCGACGGCCAGCCCGAAGAAGAAGGCCACTCCCGAGCCCCTCACCATCTGGGTCGATGCCAAGCGCCCCTGCGCGTACTCTGTCGACGCCGAGACAGTTCTCTTCCGTCCCCCTGGAAGCCTCGAGCGCCTGACCCTCGGCGATGGCTCGCCGAAGAAGAACGGCGTCGACGCCAAAAAGGACGACGACCTCGGACCAGTTCTAGAGCTGGTAAGTGGAACGAGCTTTTCACAAAGTTTGCACAGCTCTGACAGCGCAGCTCAACCGCGTCGCCCCCGAGCAGGACCGCCTGTTCCCCGTGAACCCCGCCAAGGCGAAGCGCAAGATGTACTTTGGCTGGGCCCGCACCGCGTTCACCGTGTACCGCATGTCGGGCACGCTCCGCAAGCAATCGGCCAACGGCCGTGGTCTCACCCCCTCGGGTCTCGTCGCGCCCGGCGTAGAGTACACCTCCTCCCCGATCAACATCCCGACCGTCAGGCTCGGAGCCAAGGAGTTTGGCGGCTTCTCCATCGGCAAGGACGCAGTCTACGACCGCCCCACCCCGTCCATGATTGCCCAGAACGCGTTTACGCTCTACATGTTCTGGAACCAGATCCGTCTCTTCGCCCTCGTCCTCCTCCCCTACGCCAAGGGCCTCCAGGCCGCGCTCTGCGCCTTCCTCCAACGTCTCGTCGCCGTTCTCTCGTACAAGATCAGCATTCTGGGTTGCACCACCTCGCTTCGTCGCAGCAGCGTCTTCCGTGAGCTCTCAAGCAGTTTTGGAGCTAACCAAAGTGAACCAGATTGCGTTCCGTGCCGAGCGCCTTGTCGAGATGCAGACCGACCTCAAGCACGAGATGGAGGGCAAGCCCCTTCCTAACCGTTTCTTCTCCGCCCGCAAGGCCATTGGCGTAAGTTTGCCTTGCTGGATTCAACTGACATCAGACCGACATTGCTGGCGGCTTCCTCATCTCCTCGGTCATTGCGGCCTACCCCCCGCCCGCCATCAGCGCCAGCCTCCTGACTGACCCCATCATCGCCGGCCTCCACTGGCTCAACCAGTGGCCCGTCGGCCTCAAGCTCAACACTCCCCTGAGCGAGTACCTCTCGACCGCCTTCTCGACTGCTCTTGTTGCCTGGCGCTGTGAGTTAGGAGCTTGGCAAAATCTAACTCCCAGACAACGTTGCTCCCGTCCTCGTTCAGGTGCAGGAGCCTGCCCTCATCGTGTTCCTCCTGTCGTGTCTCTTTGGTCTCTCGTTCGGCTTTGCCCTCATCGCGGACGTTATCGCGCTCCTTACCCTCCACATCCGCCTCTGCTACTTTGTCATCGCCCAGGCGTGCTCGCTCCAGCTCTCGGCCCTCAAGTCCCTCTGGGACCTCTTCAGGGGTGGGTTTAGCTCATCCTTCGGTATCTAACCCCCAGGCAAGCGCTGGAACACGCTCCGCCAGCGCACCGACTCGCACGCGTACGACCTCGACACGCTCTTCCTCGGCACTCTTCTTTTCACGCTCGTCACCTTCCTCGCCCCTACCGCCCTCGCGTACGCTGGCCTCTTTGCTGTAATCAACTTTGCCATTGTCGCTGTCGTCCGCCTCCTCGCCCTCGGCGCCGGCGCGCTCGACACTCTCCCTGTGCACGAGCTCGAGTCGCGCGTGCTCAAGCCCGGCCGCATTCCTGGTACGCTTTCGTCTTTGACCATAGCTGACAACACAGCCGGTGTCGTGTTTGACCAGATCAAGACCGCGCAGACTGCCGTCGAGGACGAGCGTGCCCAGTCGCCGCGCTTCACCCTCCTCCTCAAGGTGAGCTTGAGAGAAGTCTGTCCAGTTAACGTCCAGAGCACTGCCAAGAGCATCCCCACTCTCGTTGGCGAGTGGTACCACGCCGCCGTCCGTGCCGCCTTCCCGTGACCGGCACCACACTACACCATGGCTGCAGCTGGCTCGCAACAAGAGCTTACAAACAGATACCAGCGAGAATGATACCTAACATGCATGACTAGACACGCGCACTGACCACAAAAACCCCGAGACACTAAGAGATATGAGGCCCGCCGAACGAAGATACGCGAAGACAAGTGGCTCAAAACGGGGCAGCAGTCAACTTGACAGCGCTTCCTCTCTGCCGTCAGCTCAGATATGCACTTGGAGCCCAAGCCGCTGACGCTGAAACATGGCGAGCACGACCGCAAGCACCACGGCGAAGTTGCGCTGAGATGCCGCAGAGGAACTGCGCAAGCCCAGGCGGATGGCCTTATCGCGGCTTCACCCTCGCTGCAGGCCTTCCAACCGGCCGTGCTGATGATACCGAGGGTACCTACCAAAGGCAGGACGCCAGAAAGCGCGGTGCTGTCGTCGACTGGCTGCTACAAGAAGCAGCTCGCGCCTACGGGGGTGCAGCGTCGTGGTTGGATAGTGTAGTGATGACGGGGGGGCGCTGTTGCTGAAGGAGCGCAGAGAGTAACTCGGTGCGTGGCTGCGAGGGGAACCATTACTTCCGGGCGGTGTCACTGGGGACCCTTGTGCCGACCGACCGACGTCTCTATCTTGTACTGAGCGCCGATCTCCTGATGTCGCCAGTGGCAACCTGGAGATAGGCCTTATCCCGAGACCGTCGACTCGCGCAGCATCCCGATCTGGCGACGGAACAAGATATTTCAGAATCGTTCGCATCACACCCAACAATACCTATCTATCTACCTGCAGGCACTAGAACGTGCACGTGATAACGGGGTCGGTGTCCGTGAAGCCGTACGTATTTGGAGATGCCGTAGCGTTGGCACTGGTCGCGTTGGAGGCCGAGGCGCGGGCCGCGGCGGCGAAAGTGATAGTGTCAGGAAGGCTGCGCCCGACGCAAGCCTCGTGGTCCGCGGTGGCGTAGATGCGGAAGCGGACGTTGACGCCATTAGTGCACATATGCTGCGCGAGGCCGAGTTGCATGTTGACGGGCGCCTCCTGGTCCGCGCCACCGATAGCCAGGAAGACGGGAACGGGAAGGCTCGAAGCGTTAATGGGCGGGTACGCGAGCGCGTCGAGGATCGCAGTGTTGTTGGTGGCTCCGGGCTGTACGATGGTTGTAGAGTTGGTCTGCTGCGTCACGGCGACGCGGAACACGTCCTCGACACAGTAGTCGCCGTGCTGTTGGACAAACTCTTCTCCAGCCGGTGTGAACAGGTCACTCGCGGGGATGTTGAGCAGCTGCGAGGCCGTGTTGAGAATGTAGCCAATGTACGTTACGACCGCCGCCGGCCAGACATTGTCCGTGGCAAACCACGACAGAGTGCGCGCCGTCACCCACGGCGTGCCGGTCCCTGCCACGGCCGCGATCTGGAGGCTCGGCGCGTAGGGTTTCCAGTACAGTGCCGTTGCGATAGTCGCAATGCCACCCTCGGACCAGCCGTGCAAGATAATGTCGTTTGCCAGCGAGTAGTTGCCCATCAGCGAGGCGGTGAGGAGATCGAGCGCAGCGTACGCGAGCGGCTTGGTCTGGCAGTATGGGTGTACTCCAGCAGAGCCGAGGCCGGGGTAGTCTGTCGCGACGACGGCGTATCCTTCGCTGAGCCAGCCGTCGATGGCGCCCTTGGAGGACTGGTCCGGTCCGACGAGGGACGGGGCACACTTTGACGCGATTCCGGTCGTACCGTGCTGCCAGCTCACGACGGGCCAACCGGCACTGGGGACGGCGCCGCAGGGGATGAAGACTGTGCCCGTCGTGTTGCGCAGCTCGCCGGTCAAGCCGTCTGTCGAGGTGTACACGACAGTGTACGTTGTCTTGGCGTGGCCGATGGAGAACGAGTCCGGGACGACGGTCGAGGAAAGGAGCACACCGGGCGTGGTGACCGTGAAAGGCACTGCGGCCACCGACGCTGCGAATGCCGAAAGGATGGACAAGGCGGTCTGGACCTTCATGATAAGCCGACGTGTGAGTTTGACTTGGGGCTATCCCACATCCGATTCCTCTCTACTTTATACTGCCCATATACAACCCCGTTTATCCTCCACGAAGACAATCTATCCCTCGGTTAAAAAGCAGGAACTCGCGGCCGGCGCTAGTGGAATGACGCGGAGGTGGAGCCGGGAGTGAACAAAACAAACTGGTGGAGCGGAGCACCGCACCCCAGTAGCGGGCTGACATCGTAGCTGGTACTTTGGGAACTCCGTGTTGCAGCGGACAAGGCCGGCGATCTTGCTTGTTTCCCTTCTTTCTGCATGTCTCAGGCCCTCGACAGCCGTGGGGATCTTATCGTGTAGGGTCGGCGCTCGGATCTGGCCCCACGCCGTGGTTTTTTGGGAAAATAATAATAATAATAAAAAGCGGCCTGCAAGGCAGCGGGCAGCGTCATCACTGACTTTTGTGCTTCTTCCGACATTCGTTGCTCGTCCAAAGTTTCGGGGGCCGGCTCAGAGTGTTTTATGTCGTTACTTGGCACGCTGACAGTTTCTCCGGCGGTAGACTCCACCTCTGACAACGGGTCATGGCAGGCGGCGCTGCCGCTTGACTATCACAGTCATCTGCTCAACGGTAAGACTTTGTTCATCAACACGGCGGCTACCTAGACTCGCCCCTCCATCTCACCATGCCGCCAGGGTTACTACCTCGACGCTACGAGGCAGAAGAGTCTCGCGACTGCTCACTGTCCCTACGCGGACCAAACGGGTAGCCCTGTCGTGAAGCTCCTCAATGCTGACAGAGCCTCAACAGCTGGCGTTGCGCCTGCGCACCCCTCGAGCTTTTTACACGAATTCGTACGGCTCGTTGCTGAATACCTGTCTCGGTATATATCAGTAGACTAGCCTGGGGGAATGACAGCCGATATGCCGCTTGTCACGTACGACACCACGGACAGTTATCCTATATTGGGAGGATCTGAGCAGTGACTTGGACGCGATTGACCGCTTGCCTCGTTGACATATGTACCCTACCGCCTTACCACTGCGTCTGCTCTTGAGGTGATTCTGCACTCCCCTCGCTTCTTCTACGGCACCCAAGAGCAAAGTGAAGGTAGATAATCTAAATTAGTGCGGGAGAAAACATGAATAAAAATCAATCACGATCGACCAATGCGCCTCCTGCCATCTTCACTTCCGCTCTCCACACTTCGTCCGATTACATGTTAAGCCCTTCCGCTCTCCCACCGTTGAAAAAGGTGGCTTGGGAGGAACCTAATCCTCTCTTGACGAGAGTGGGATTCGAACCCACGTCCGAAGACTGCGGTGGTGAATGCACACCTTAACACAGCGCCTTAGACCGCTCGGCCATCTCGCCGATGTGATGTTGGCTTGGTCGGACCGTCCGCTGCGAGCGTCCGCTTGTCACCTCGGAGTATTTCGACAGCGAGAAGAGTGCGTACGAGGTTTGGGGATGTCGAGAAAGGGTACGACGGTTGTCCAGATCTCATGCCGTTGATTGTCATCATCGGAATCCTCCGTATCCAATGAACAATGAACCCAGAGCTTCCCGCATGCCGGTTCCGCCGCAGGTATCCAAGTTGTGGGTGGGGTTCCCGGAGAGTACGCACCGAGTGAGATCTCTTCCTTTCGGCTGTGCCATCCCGGTCCCGGCGTCACGGTCGTCCCGGACCGACGACGCGGCGATGACTGACGATTGCCAAATCCGAGAGGAGCCACAGGTCAGGCAGGGAGTGTGGCTCAACTCTCGGCATCCGCTGTGCACCCACCTCACCTCCTCTCTTCTTCAAAAACATTCGAGGGGGAGAACTGAATCCCCGTTTGACGAGAGTGGGATTCGAACCCACGTCCGAAGACTGCGGAAGAGATACTCCTGAACACAGCGCCTTAGACCACTCGGCCATCTCGCCGAGGATGATAAGCGGATCTGACGGCCCATCGTGTCCCACGCGTCCCGTCGCGCATCACCAGCCTCCCAAAGGGTATGTCTGGGAGGGCACCAAGCCGAAATAAGCAGCGAGACACAAGCGGAGAAGGATGGAGGGCAGAGGACAGTTAAGTGCCACTACGAGCGGACCAGAGTGGCAGTTGTGATGAACTTGGTTTCACCGCACTTCCTCGACCACCCTCACTCTTTGACCTTCGCACGTTTGTTTCCATACGAAAGCAGAGGCAGGGAGAGACTGAACTCTCTGCTGACGAGAGCGGGATTCGAACCCGCGTCCCAAGACTGCGGAAGAGATTCTCCAGGAAGTCTGCTCAGTTCCGGGAAGTCTGTTCAGTTCTCCACAGTGGACGGCGGGCCTGATAGAGTAGCAGGAATGCGTCCGTCCGCATCGGTCGAGTAGGCGAGTCGGAATCATACCCCCTTCTGCGGGAGAGGTCCATGGGTGGCTGTGACGGCGATGTTTGAGCTCCGCCAGTGTTTGCCCAGTCCCCGGAAAAGCGGTGGCGGAGCGTCAGCCGCAGGGGGGCGGCATGCCAGCGGAACTAGCGGGAGTGGCGGCAAGTGTGCGGCCCGCACGGACCACTGTCGTGGGTAGCACAGCAGTCGTCTTCCGGCCCCGTGTTTGACATCCAGCTGTCGGAGTGTTATGGTCACCAGGGAGTTGTGTCTGTTCTTGTCTGAGCTCTCGAGGTCGCCGCATGTCAGGCCTCCTATCGCTTGTTCCCCTGACCTGTGCAATAGGCTTCGAGGATGCTACCCTGTCTCTTGGGAAGCGATGAATGTGGACACACCTCGACCAAGCACCCCACCTGCTGCTTGAGGATTGATCTAAGGGTAACCCCATCGCTTGTTCCATAGCTCGGCTGTTTTCAGCTGTTTTAACGTTGCACAACAACGGACGCGGGTCTTCCTTT
>PQXP01000426.1:0-21412 GCA_002973495.1 Apiotrichum akiyoshidainum
TGCACAGTCAGKTGAACTCCGGCGGGAGACAACTCACCTTCTCCTCCTCATCCATCTGCTCATTCTCGATGCTCGTCTCAAACGTGTTCAGGCCCGCCTCATCAATGAGCCCTGGGCAGTGGCGCAGATAGTGTTCTCCCTGGCACCAGAAACACGTTTGAGAAGAGCATCGAGAATGAGCAGATGGATGAGGAGGAGAAGGTGAGTTGTCTCCCGCCGGAGTTCAACTGACTGTGCAGGAGTCGGGCCGGAACGCGATCGCGCAGATGCGCATGGCGCACAGGCAGAATGCGTTTGAGGCATCTGCGAAGAAGAAGAAGGCGAAGAATGCCGCCGCTAAGGAGAAGAGGCAGTCTGGCGGCGGATCAGGTGACGGAGGACGAGGTGGTGGCGGGGCAGGAGCGAGTTCGGTGACAAACGGCACAAACGGCAAGGCCTCGGCTCCGGCCTCGCACAGCGTACACACTTCCAAGTCGGTCGCCAACCTGTCGGCTAACGGCGCACCACAGGCGTTGCGTGGGGCGCTAGCCGATGGCGCGATTGTCATCGATGATGATGAAGAGGAGGCCCAACCCCCGCCGGCGAAGCGCCAGCGGACTGTTCACGAGGCTTTGGCTGCTTCTGCGCCCGCGCCCGCGCGACCCCCGCCACACCCGCAAGGCCGCGCAAACAGTGACAGTGACCGTAACAGCTTCCAGGGCTGCCAGATCTGCAGCAGCCCCGTCGGCCACGTCGTCAAGGCGTGTCCAGTCGTGCAGGCCGGCCCCGACAGCATTGCCCAGTACGTGTGACAGATAGTCTAGTGCTAACGCACGCAGGGCGCTCAAGCGCTTCACCCCCGACGACTACCTGTACTCCGTCCTCAGCATGATGTACATGTCGCTCAAGACGGGTACTGCGCCGAGCAAGCTTGCACGGTGCCCGTTCTGCGGCGGTGCGTGCAACCAGACCGTACGCGAGTGTGTCGAGACGCGCGGCTCGCGCAAGCAGCTCAAGGCCAAGATACGCGAGCTGGAGGGCCCGATGCGCGACGCCGAGGCCAAGCTAAAACAGCTCAAGGGACAGCAGGTCGCGCTCCTAGCTGCCGGCTCCATCCGCAGCACCTCGGAGCAGGAGAGTTTCCAGAACCTCGTCCGCGACATCAACAAGATTGAACTTGAGGTGGAGCAGGTCATGAAGCCGACACTGGCGCCGCTGTACGAGGCGTACTTAAGCGTGAGTCTGCTTCTCCGTCTAACAGAATGAAGCTGACCCCGCAGTGGCCGAATCCCAATGCCAAGTAACGCCCCAGTAGACGTGAACGGGCGATAACTGGGAGAAGCAAATAAACGTAGCACCGTGGAGAAGAGCATGTCAGCAGCAAAACGGATAAGATGAAATGTGTGTGTGATCCGTAGATACATTGGGGCTGATCGAATGTACATCTATGTTCTAATCTATGCCTCGCCGAGAGCGGCGAGGAGCTTCTCGGCGCGCGCCTTGCGCAGGGGGTCCGGAACGGGCACGGCGGGCTCGGCCTCCTTCTCCTCGACCGTCTCGGAAAACGAGACCTTCTTGCTGGAGGCATCGGCGGCGTCGGTGGTCTCCTCCTCCTCCTTCTTCTCCTCCTCTGGCTGCATCTCCTCGGCCTTGTCCTCGTCCTTCTTCTCGGGCTGCTCGGGAAGCTCGCCGATAATCTCCTTCCTGGCGCGCTCGATCAGCGCCGTGCGCGCGCCGCCGACAATGGTGGCAAGGTACGCGACGACGACATCGACATACGCGTCCGTGATCTCCTCGGTCCACACATTGCGCAGCAGCCAGCCCTGGCGCGCCTTGTTGAACTTCCACCCGGCAGAGCCGGCGCCGTGCGCCGCGTACTGCTGCGCGTAGAAGATGGCTGCCGTCAGATTCGACTGTGTGGCTGGTTGACAAACTCACCCTTCTTGGCGACCTCGCCGAGCGCCATGTCGGCGAACACGGCCGTGTCCGTCTTGGGGCCCTTGTCCTTCTTCTCCTTCTTGGCCTTCTTCGGCGCGGCGGGGGCGGGTTCTGTGGCGTCCGCGGCGGGGGCGGCGGCAGTCTCGGTCTCGGTGGTGGCGGGGGCGGCGTCGGCGTCGCGCTTGCGCTTCTTGTCCTTCTTCTCCTTCTTCTCAGACTTGTCTTTCTTCTCGGACTTGTCCTTCTTGTCCTTCTTCTCCTCGGTGGAGGCGGCGGGGGCGGACTCGGCGTCGACATCCATGGCCTCGGCGGCGGGCTCGGCAGCCTTCTCCTTCTTCTCTTTCTTTTCCTTCTTCTCGGACTTGTCCTTCTTTTCCTTCTTGTCCTTCTTGTCCTCCTTCTCCTTCTTCTCCTTCTTGTCCTTCTTCTCAGTCGCCTCGCTCTCGGCATTGGCGGCGGCCTAGTTGCTGTCAGCGAGCCTCTCCCACGACAGGTACAGCTCCGACTTACCTTGGCGGCCTTCTTCGCCTCCTTTCGGGCCTTGCGCTCCTCCTTGGTCTCTTCGCGCTTCTCCTTGGGCTCGGCGGACATTTTTTGTTGGTGTTGTTGTTGTTTCGTGTTGGGTGGCAAGCAGCAATCTCGTATGGTGCATGTCACAAATATTCCAGACCAAGAGTGGAGGTGGAGAAGACTCAGGGAACACCACGACCTTTCCACGTGTCCAGCATGGTACGATTTCTGCACGTGATCTACCTCCGTTTTCGCCATTAGGAAATGGGAGTGTAATTGTCTAATGTGGGATTACTAATACCCCGCTTGTCTCACCTTAATAGCCCGGTGGTGAGTGACACGCCACGCCCAAGCCATCCAGAGTGCCAGACAGAGACAGCAATGTCACACCCACCACCACTGTGTGTTGTCCTACTTCCTTGTCCTGCTTACTCATTTCTCATTTTCTCTCCTCCACTTGTCCCTTCTCCACCCCGCCACCCCTCTCTACACATCTCCCGCAGCCGGGATACGCGCCGCTCGCTCTCCACCACATCTGCGCGCCTGCTTCGTAATCGTATCACATCGTGTCGCTTCCGGCAGGGACACCACGACACATCCTTTACGACAACAACACCCGACCGATCACGGCCAGCACACGTTTGGTCTTTCATTCAACCCGCCAGAGTTTCCGTATCGGCGTACCCCTCCCAGTCCGTCGCCACCCGCGCCGACGCCGACACCCTAACGCACTCACCCTCCTAATCTCTAATACACGCTCGCAATGGGTCTCTCGCTCTCCAGGATCTATTCCTCCCTCTCAAGCCTGGCCTTCTGGGGCAAGGACAAGGAAGTCCGCATTCTAATGGTCGGACTGGACTCGGCTGGAAAGGTGGGTGCCATGCGCGTTCGACGAGAGAAGCGAGCATCGTGATCCCCTTCGCAGGCCCGCGGCTTGGCCGCGCGCGGCGGCACGAGGACGGGAGCACGAAGCGTAGGGTGGTGACACGGGTATACGGGACTGCGGACGACGGCCGCGGCCAGGACAAAAAGTCCAAGTGCTGGGGCCAAAGTGCAAGCTACGAGGCCATGTGCAAGCGTGTGTAATCGAGTGCGAGCGCGCGCGACATGGCCGCGCCGCGGTCGTGCGCTCCCCACGACCATGCATCCTGCCCCAGCGCCTCGCTTCCTCGCTGCCGCTACACTGCACGGCAAAGCGCTCGCCTCCCAATCTCCCCCCACCTGTGGACTCGGCTCGGCTCGCAACGCCCGCCTGAGAGAGTGTTTAGTGCTAACATCAGACTACCATCCTGTACCGCCTGCAGATCGGAGAGGTTGTCTCCACAATTCCCAGTACGTCCTCAGCCGACCAACCCTCCGCTGACCAGCAGCAATCGGATTCAACGTCGAGACCGTGTCGTATAAGAACATCAACTTCCAGGTGTGGGACCTCGGAGGTGAGCTGCAAACATCTTTTGAGCTCACAATTGCTAACGTGCGCAGGACAGTCGAGCATTCGGTACGCTAAAGTATGACCATACAGAGCTAACAAACAGGCCGTACTGGCGATGTTATTACGCCAACACGCAGGTACGTTGCTCTTCACCATGCACACGCGCGTCGCTGACCACCAGGCAATCATCTACGTTATCGACTCTGCGGACACTGCCCGTCTGGCAACTTCGCGCTCGGAGCTGCTCACGATGCTCGCCGAAGACGAGCTCAAGAACGTGCCTGTGCTCGTGTTCGCCAACAAGCAGGACGTTGCCGGCGCGCTTCCCCCGGGAGAGATCTCGGAGAAGCTGGGCTTGGCAGGTCAGGAGAAGGGCCGCGAGTGGAGCGTCCGCGGATCGTGCGCAACCAAGGGCGACGGATTGGAGGAGGGCCTCGACTGGTGAGTGTGACGAGTAACGGAGGGGATCGACGGCACGGGCAGGCGAGGTGGGACGACATAGCAAGCTGCGCCGGAGGGCCGCTGCTGGCTGCCCATTCCCACTGCGATCATTCGCTTGTCGCGTCGCGGAAAAGATTCATCCGAGAGCAGCCCTCTCAGGAAGGGCAACGCACAGACCACTTCCCCCTGGACCCAGAAACACGAAACGGGCCGCGCCGAGCTCTCGGAATGATGAAAGACCTCAGATCCGAAAGACCCGGGTGAGCCATGGCTGACACGAACACAGGCTGGTCAACACAATACAGAAGTAAGGCCGCTTCCCTGGCCACCCTGCGTACCCGCGCTCTGCGCTTCAGAAGCCGCGGAACCTGGCAGCACACCGGTTGCTGTCCCACCCCCAATCACCACGCCTACCGCGAATACATTGCAGTATAAACCCCAACTTGAGCTCTCGCAAGCATATGGCCGCGCAGCGACCGCTAGATGCACTCTGTTGTGATGTCCGGAGAGAGTCAGTGTAGGGTGAGAGGCGGAGAGCATTGGTCAGATTGGTTGTAGCATCTACTTCATCCCCAGTCTGCTCGGGGAGCTCTGCGAGGCAGTTGTTGAGAACTATGTGACTGTTAAAGCGGGACCTGGTGGGTGTCACCTTCGTAAACACCCTCCGTCTCTCCCTGCTCGTCGCCTTCATCCTGGGCCCAAGCTCCCTTACGGAGGCCTGGAAACAGCTCTTCCAACAATTTATGCGCCTTCTCAATGTCCTCCTGAGAGAGGGGCGGCCTGTACTCTGTACGCAGCTCTCCCCGCTCCCACGCGCCCATGAGCTCGTCGACAGGGCGAGCCTTGCCACCGTGCTCGAACAGGCAGTCTGCCCCTGTGTTCGCAACACGGAGCCAGCGCCGCGCGTCCGGGGCGCATTTGAAGACCTTGCCGAGATCAATGGAGATCTGCATGTCGTTGGCGATCGGCTCGTCGTCGTTGATCCAGTCCTCCTCCTCTTCCTCTTCCTCTTCCTCCTCCTCCTCTTCCTCTTCCTCCTCCTCCTCTTCCCCCTCGTCCGCGCCGACCTCGCGGAAAGGATTGCGACGATCGCCGCCGAAATACCACAGGTTCGGAGAGCCGGATGCCATGTCCTGTGCCGCGTTCCAGGGCTGTCGGTGCTCGGCCGCATATGCGTCCCATCCCTCCCACCCGCGCCATCCATTCGAGGCCACCGTCGGTGGCTCGCACAGGACGACCTTTCCGTCGTACACGGTTGCGCGCCAGTCGGTACGCGACGCGAGTGCGCAGTCGATCAGCTGCTGGAGCGCGGCGGCAGACTCGGGCGTCTGGCTAGGGTTGTCGTCGTCCGCGGGAGCCGGGGGCGCTGTTCCCGTCGCTGCAGCCGTCACCATCGGGACGACGGCTACGAAGGCGCTGGCGGTGCGGAGAAGGTGCATGTTGAGCGGTGACTGGCGGTATCGTCTTTATGGACGTGGTGTAAGGAACAAGTCCCACGACAAAAGAAGGATGAATGAAAGGGCAGAAAGAGAAGGAGAGGCATCGACTCGAACGGAAACCAGGAACGAACTTGTGCCGGACAAGTGCCATTCAACGCGAACACCATGCGGAGCAGCAGGCGGCCGCTAACGCGCTAGCAGCTAGCGCGTTGTCCCCATCTGTTTTCTAGCCAGATGGAGCCATTCACGCGGCCACAGCTTGTGCGTGTGGAGATTAGCGACACAATCCTGATTCTACCACTGCATGCGACGTCTTATCTTGCTACAGGAAACTACTTAGTAGCTCTCGCTCTCTCCTGCCTGCTCTCCGCCAGCACCGCCACCGCTAGAGTTGCTCATAGCACCAGCGCCCATACCCATCCCAGGCATCATGCCCATGCCCGGCATCATGCCGCCTCCCATCATGCCACCGAACATCATCGGCATCATCGGCATCCCCATCCCGCCGCCCGAGCCGGCTCCTCCGCCCATGCCTCCACCGCCACCGCCGCCCTGCGGGCCTCCAGGCGCCCCGCTCCCACTGCCGTCCATCTGGCCAGCAAGGAATCCCATCAGCTCGAGCTGGCTGGGGTCGCGGCCCGTGCTGCTCTTCCACGCGCTCGCGAGCGCGGCCCAGCTCTCAGGCTGCATGGGGTTGAAGGAGCCCATATCGAAGCCGGCGAGTCCGCCGCCGCCACCGCCGCCGCTTCCGCCACCACCGCCACCACCGCCGCTTCCGCCACGCGCCACGCTGCCCGGCCGCATGACGCCTGTCGGCTTCGGGGGCAGGTCGGACGGCTTGGGCGGGAGTCCGCTGCCGGCAATCGGACCGCTGCTGCGGTCGATGCTTCCGCGGTGGTCGCGATCCCGGTCACCACCACTCCGGTCATGGCGTTCCCGTTCCCGGTCATAGTCTCGGTCCCGCGGATCGCGCTCGCGCTCGCCGCCCCGGGGAGGATAGTCGCGGTACTCGCGGTCGCGGCCGCCATCACGGAAGTCGCGTCTGCTGTCCCCGTCCCGGGGTCCGTCGCGGCCGTCGCGTGAGCGCGAGCGGTGGTCGCCTCGGGGGTCGCCTCGGTTGCGGAAGTCAAAGTCGGGGTCGCGTCCGCCGTCGCGCATGTCCCGGCCGCCGTCGCGGAAATCACGGTCACGGCTGCCGTGGTCGCGGTCTCGGCTGTCGCGCGGGTCGCGGTCGCGAGCGTCCCGGTTGTCCCGACCATCGGGGTAGTCGCCGCGAGCCTGTTCGCGGGAGTCACGGTCGCGGTCGCCCCCTCGGCGGTCGCCGTCACGAGGGCGGAAGTCGTCCCGTTCCCGCGGGTCGCGGTCGCGCGGTGCGCGGCCATACGAAGGCCCGCCGGCAGGGCCAGGACCAGCCGAGGGGCCATCCCGATCGCGTCCATCGCGTTCCCAGCGGCGTTCCGGCGAGCGCGAGCGGCGGCGGTCGAAGCCGTTGCTACTGCCGTTGGCACTGCTGGTGCCCGAGGCACCGGGGCCGTTGGTGCTGTTCGACGGGCGAGGAGGGAGGCCGGCTGGAGGCGGCTGGGTGGAGGGGCCTGCGCTCGCGTCGGCGAATGGCGTGGGCGTAGTGCTGGGGGGAGTTGGGGTGGGTGTCGGCTTCACGAGGTTGCCAAGCGCACTCAGGTTGGCCAGCGCGGCGAGACTCTTGGGGTCCAGAGCTGGCGGGGCTGCGGCCGCCGGGGCAGGAGCAGCAGCACCCGAGCGGACATTCGCCAGGACGGCGTCGATGGCCGAGGACGTCTCAGCCCTGCACTCGGTCAGTATGCGCTTCAATCGACTTGCGCGGCTCGGTCTGGTGTTCGGCAGCACAGCGCTTCTGACTCACTTGGCGGCGGCAGCGGTCTGCTCGGTACTCTTGACGCCGAGGAGCGCCATAATCTCGGGCGGCAACTGGCCGGGCGGGCCGGCAGGAGGGGGTGTCTGAGCAGGAGACCCACTCTTCGACACTGAGCCCGAGCCGGTCCCGTGCCTGCTGCGGGCCACACTGTACTTTGCGAGAACGTGCGGCGGGGGCGGCAACGGAGGGGTAGTGGAACGGCCTGGCGCCTCAGCATAACTCTACGGGTAGGGACGGGCGGGGGAGGGGCAGGAAGAAGAGGGAGAGGTGGCTTGTACGACACCTAATGCAGCGGAGACCTGATTTCCTTATGAGCAGTGGGCAGCGAGCCGCGGGAGCTCGCCACGCGTACACGCGTGCGCGTGGACACGCAACGGCCTGCGACTGCGAGCAATGGATGCATGCGTGATGCGGGGTCGGGGGCGCCTACAACCGGGATAGCTAAAGTCCAGGCGTGTGGGAGGGGGGGCGGCATGGATGCACCGATACCGAGGAAGGGGTGCTTGGGAGGGTAGGAGTGCTTGGAGAGGGTCAGTATGCCGGGGTCGGCCATCCTGGGGGACCGTGTACCCCAAGACGCGCGCCGCCGTGTCGGCTGATGAGTACATGTATAGTTCGTGGCCGCAAGGAACCGTGGTTATGAATTAGGAGTAAACAAGATTCAAAATTACCTTTTGATGGTCCAGCGTCACCTCCACCGGCGGCTATCTGCGCTTGCAGCTGGGAGATGCACTGCTCGGGAAATGTGTTGCCCTTGCGCCAGATGTCGACAATCTTGCGGACTTTTTCCTGCGGTGTAAGAGGTGATCTAGTTGCAGTTGGATAAAGCCAGCGGCGTTTATAACCATGCGAGCTGTCTGTACTCACGCGACCTTCAGCCCAAGTGCCGCCTCGGCCGTCGTCCAGAATACCGGCGACCCAGCTCTCGACAATGCCCTCCATCTTGGCGAGGAGGCCGGCCTGGGTTCCCTGTCCACGCTCAGAGGACGGCGTGCGGCCGACTCCCTTGTCGACCATCCGCCGAGCCTCGCGCGCAATCGCGTCAAACACGTACAGGCTCGAGACGCGCTGGGTGCTGACTGGGGGCAGCGACGTGTTCAAGCGCAGCAGCGAAGTGACGAGCGCGTGGTCCTCGGCGACAAACTTCATGGCGAGTTCGCTCAGCTCCTTGACGCGCGACCCGCTCAAGCGCGGGGCGCGGACCGTGCGGTCGAGGAGGTCGTCGAATGGCTGTAGTGTGTCAGTTGCTTTTCAAGTTAGTTCAGGAGGGAAGGAGCGGGGGATTGGCTGGGGTGGGGTCCAGTGATCGGTAGATGTTACCGCACGGCGGCTGGGACGCACCTTTATGTCAGTTGCCATAGGAGTGAAGGGGGTGGGTGTGGTGTTGAGGAGGAGGGGGAGTGGGAGAAGAGAGTAGTAGTGGAATGTGTGCGAGGTGGAGTTGTCGCTCTTGGCCCGAACAACAACACGCAAGAAGAGTCCAGCCAGGCCAGGTCCGAGTCGGGGCTTATTTGAATTGTATTACAAACACAGGCTATTGTATTGAAAAGAACGGCAATTACAGAATTGCTATTAGCACACTGGCCTGTGCCGGGTGGCGACATAACCCCGACCAAGTGGCGGATCGCCGAGCGTGGCCAATTTTGGTTCCGCAAAGTGGCGACAACGGGGGGCTCCCTCGATGTCAACGACAGCGAGCAGGGGCAATATCGTCCTCTGCGTGAACTGGATGCGCTCCTAGGCCTACTCAAGACAAGGCAAGACTAGCAAACTCGAGTTGCGACCGCTCAGAGAAGCCAACGCCGGGCTCACACGACCGGTCAGTCGTCTGTTGAGGGCCAACCTGTCACTTGACTTGTCGAGAGCGATGCGGTGCAAACAGAGCGACTCCCATACGGACGCCCAAGTTCTTGCCGCAAAGGAGATTATCACGAGAGCAAGGAGGCAGCTCTTACTGATGTAATCATCACTAGCACTATTGGCGACCAGTCTCGGATCGAGGTGGAGGCTCGCTCCTGAAACCTAATACGGTTGCTGAAACCTGGATGGAGGCTGGATGCTGGATGTCATTTACAACTCGCAATGTCGGCGAACAATCGTCTTGGAGTTGACGACCAGCATGTCTCTCAATGGTGCGACGAACGGAAGGTGGGGGATCCCTGTAGTGGCCAGTACAAGGGGGGTTCATTGTCAACGGAGGCAGATTTCGCCAAGGCCTGGCAGCAGACGACAAAGGACTGGACGTGGATCGGCGCGGCGCCAGGGTGGTCGGTAACCTCAATAGCCTCTGTCGTCGACGTGCCGGCTGCAGACTAGGAAGCCAGTCCCATGTCGATGTGCTGCGCATTCCTGCTAAGCGAGGGTGCACGGCAGGCGCAACATGGAACCCAAAGACATCGTACCGTTTGTAGACGAGCGAAAGAAAGTTATACCAACACCCCCTCCCCCCAAAAAAAAAGTAACGATAAAGTTACATTTCGCACGGATTCGAATCGCGTCCACTGGTCCTGGGTGGGTGGCCGGCTGGCGCGTGGCGCCAGGGTGAGCATCCAAACGCTACGTCATTCCGCGTCCCAGTTGCTCGAGTGCGTACGACGGGAAGTCGTTTTGGTCGTCGCTGGTTTGGTTCGCGGCAACCACGTCACATTCCATCTCGCTCCTCTCTTTCCATATCTTTCATCCTTCATCCCCCTCCTCACGCTCTTTTCTCTTCCATCCATCCTAGCCCCTTCTCAAGTCGTCGCCCATCATGACGGTACGTCTCTCCCCCATGCACTCGTTACTGACAGCAGCTCTACTACACCAGTACGTGTCGTCGCTGGCCGTGGGAACCAGGCCGAAGCAAACATGACGAGGCAGCTTTTTTTGCCGCCCATTGTTGTGGGGTGTTCCGTTCGCCATCATCTCGAGGCGCTGGCGCCCATTCCGTTGCAGCCAGACTATGGGACTAGCTGCACAGTGCCGCGAGTGCTAACCCGCAGTGTGCTTCGGCCTCCTCATGTCCGAGATCGGCCTCTTCACCACCATCATCGCGCCGATGCCGTTCGCCATGCGCAAGCGGTAAGTCTAAGATCGAGCACGACGGCACGGCGACGCATCAGCATCACGCGTGCTCTGCTGTATGCCGCCATATCGCCATGCCGCTCATAACGTTTCATCGTCTGGGTGCTCACACACACACAGTATGATGCACTTCCTGTCCGAGAACCCCATTGTCGCCAAGATCCAATACGCCGTGAGTATCTAGCAGCTTCCTACCGCAGGACGAATGCTGACTCCGCCAGCTCAAGATCACCTTCATGTATGTATCCTCCCCGGAGGGAGTGGATTCTAAGAACTGCTGCATCTCGATACAACCGAGATGCGCCGCCCTGATCCCTGGCGAGATTTCTATCTCCACCCCGCCCTCGTACCCTCTCACTGCCCCGGTCCGTCGGCCGCCGGTCGCCCGCCGCCCCCTGCCGCATGTATTGACCTTCTTACAGTTTCGTCGCCGTCCTCTTCATCGACGCGCTCCAGCGCATGGTCCGTATCGCCCAGGAGGGCGCTGTGGCCAAGGCCAAGGCGGACATTAACGATGTCCGCACCGAGACCAACTACGCCGCCCGCCGCTTCTACGCGCAGCGCAACCGTGAGTGCCACCCGGTATCTGCTTAAATCAACCGCCACGAGCAGTTGGCCGCGCCCCATCTGGCGGTACCCCGCAGACCTAACATTCTCAGTCTACCTTACTGGCGCCACCCTCTTCCTCTCGCTCATCCTCTCGCGTGTCTTCTACATTCTCCTCGACTTTATCCGCGTTCAGGAGGAGTTCAACGCCCTCCAGGGCAAGACCGCCAAGGGCTCCTCTACTGCCGGCGAGCTCGACCAGCTTCGCAAGGAGGTTACCGCACTTCAGGCCGAGCTCAAGGCTGAGAAGGCCAAGTCGCGCGACTTTGGTGAGTCCTTAGGAAGCGAGTGCGATGTGGGCCCTCTCCAGTTGCTCTTTGCACTTCCCGCAGCAGCTGTTCAGTTGGAGTGACAGTAGCTGACAGCAGACACCCTCAAGAAGCAGGCCAACCAGCAGGCCGGCGAGTACAGCCGCCTCGCCGACGAGCACATCAAGGCGGTGAGTAGCCCGGCTGCTATCCTAGCTGCAGAACTAACACCAGACCGGCTCGGGCTCCGACAAGAAGGCCGACTAAGTCAGTCATCAGACCTCAGACGTGTCGCTCTGACGGGAAGAAAAGCCCGCAGCAGCACCCGCAGTGGCGGGAGTGAGTGCAGCAGTAGAGTGGCAGGAGCAGCGGCGCCGCCAGGCAGACGCTGCAGCCGTACTCATCTTTGCAGATCCAGACCCAGAACCAGATTCATACCATGTCGATAACTCATCTAGTACTACATGTATGGCTTCACGAGACACTTGCTTGTTGCCTGGCCATTACTGGACTCTGTGGTATCTATACGGCAAGTCTCTCGTATACACTGCCGGGCCTGTCGCCCTCGACAATGCCCTCGAGCTCATTGGCGTCGGCGAGGTCGTGCCGGTGCCCGAGGCGCGCCAGCGGGACCGCGTGCGCTCTGAACGCTTCCAGTGGCTTCCCGCCGAGGTCGACATTCGTGGGCGCCGCGAACCTGGCGCCGGTGGCATCCCGGAGAGCACGGCCCCGGAGCTATCGTTTGCGAGCTATATCAACAACCTCCACCCCGTGCAGCACAAAGATCTTTATCATGCGCTCGAACAGCTGCTGCTATGCGCCATGCCCCTCCTGGACGCGGTGTGGTCCCGCGTTGTCACTCAGCGACTGTTCGAGACGAGAGATCCGCATGTGCGCCTCGACTACGACTTTGATGAAGGTGCCGACCGTTTCTGCACCGTCCCTGACATGTGCACTGACGGTTGCGAGCCCTCGAACTACCCTCTGCTGGCAGAAGGCGAGGAGTTCGAACGCTGGGAGAAATATCGGTCGCACCTCTACGAGGAGGCAAAGGAGTGGTTCGTGACAACGCACCGAAGCGCTCAGCCCACCCCCACTCCGAACACAGTCGCCAGCCCCAACTACAAACTAGACGGAGGTTGGTTTGCAAACGGCAATGATAATACAAATGGGACCATGGACGCGACCAAGATTGAGGGCGTGGGCAATGACGCAAATGAGAACGAGAAGGGTGACGCGAGCGGTGCGGACGACCGCAAGAACGTGATACCGAACAAGGAGGAGAACGAACAAGGTCATCCCAGTGAGACCTTAGTCAAGAGGCTGCAAGTCATTATCAAGCTGGCCAACATCCACCTCACTCCTGACAAGCCGACGTACGAAGGCGGCTCGTGGCACATTGAAGGGCAGCTCAACGAGCGGATCTGTGCAACGGCACTGTACTACTACGACAGTGAGAATATGACCGACTCGTACCTGGGTTTCCGTGCCGCTATCGACCTTGACGGCTGTTGTTTTCGTCATGAGACAAGCGACATCGTGACCGACCTGTTCGGCGACGATATAAAATGGATCTCCGTAGATGAGCCCACGACCTACACCCCCATCCTCCAGCACTGCGGCGACGTACTCACGCGCGAGGGCAGACTTCTGGCGTTCCCCAACGTGCTCCAGCACCGCGTGTCTAGCTTCGAACTGGCGGACAAGACACGCCCTGGCCGCCGCAAGATTGTCGCCTTCTTCCTCATCGATCCCGCTGTCCCGGTCCTCTCAACGGCCAACATCCCGCCACAGCAAGAGAAATGGGCACCGGCTGCAACTGCCCTCGAGACAAAGCTGCCGCTCGAGCTCCGCAAGATGGTGTTCGACCACATTGACTGCCCCTACTCGCTCGCCGAGGCCAAGAAGTTCCGACTGGAGCTCATGGAGGAGCGGAAGGGGCTGGATAAGGAGAATGAGGAGTTGGAGGCCGAGGACGAAAAGAATGGGCTTGACCGGTTCAATGTCAACTTCTGTGAGCACTGAGAGATGGAGGCGCGTAAAATAGCTTCTCGATCTGGATGTACTGGTGCGCAACGGCGTCGAAGATCAGCCGGAAGCCTGCCTGGTCGACGAACAACAAATTTGGGAGTTTGGAGGCGGTCCGAGGAGGAGAGAAGGCCTTGGCAGCACTCAGTCATCTTGACTCTCATTCTCGCGTCTTCGACTATTCCGATTCCCCACATGAAACTTGTACCAGGTCCAATCTCATCTGCTCAGCCCAGGCGTTGTGTGTTCCTTCGCTTTGATACTTGACAGCCCGGCCCAGAAGGTGGATCAGTGCAATTGGAGGCAGATGAGTAAAGTATGTGAGTCAAGGAGAGTCAGTGGCACGATACGTCGACCCTCATAGCGAAAGCACAATGTAGCAGGCCCTGTAAATACCGTGCAGTGAGCGGCTCGATCTTGACGCAGCCAGAACGCTGGGTGTTTGCAATGAGCGTGTACGAACAGGACGATCTCGGTACGGGCACTGTCAGCTCCACCATTTATGGAAAGATGCCCTCTACAAGAACGGATACCGATGCCCTCTCCAGAAACACAACGGTTGTCGTCGATTCCCATCAGGCTCACGCTTGCGCCTCCATCCGTTTCCTCTTGTCCAGAGGGGCGGATTGTGTCTGCCCCTCGTCCGTTCTTCGTTGCCCGTTACCAACCTCCTATGAAAGGGACTGGGTGTGATCAGCTCTGCAAGCCATCAGGAAGGAACGGCCAGTGCGAGCGCCGTGTGGGCACAGCATCGCGGCGGAGAGGGCAGAGTGCGACGTTGGCGGCGGATGGGGCGTGTGAACCCTCTCTTGCACCACTCCTTGTGATCGCGCGGCTCTGCCTCCCCGTCTCTGTCGGGGAGAGCACACACCGTGGACACAGGTTATAAACGATCCATTCCATTCTCACGTTACTCATTCTCACTTCACTGACTCCACGACCCACCATGAATGACCCCTTCGACGTCAGCGAGTTCCTCACCTCCCTCAACAACGATTCAAACATTTTGAGCATCCTTTCATCGATTGCGCAGACCGCGCAATCGGCCGCGGCTCGCCCCCCCTCGCCTTTCTGCTCGCTGTACTGTGCGCCCTGCCTTGACGGAGAGGGAGACGACTGGCTGCACCAGCATCAACCGCTCGAGGGTAGGCACCCCGTGTTCGGCCCTCGCGCAGTCCTCATCCACACCTACTGCGCCGACATTGCCCGCGTTCTTTGGCCGGGAAACATCCTCGGCGACGTCGCGCTCTGGACGGGCAGGGGACCCTGGTCGGAGTCGAAGCCCCCCACCGGCGAAGACGTGGAGAATGAGGGAAAGGAGGAGAAGGACCATGAGGAGGAGGACAACAACGACGACAAGGAATGTGACAGCATTTGGAAGGGCTCGGCGGTTCAGCGCGCACGCTTTAAAAGGACTGGCGACCACCTTGTCAAGGCGTGTACATGAGAGTCCTTTGGAACCGGGGCAGTACTTACTCCACAGAGCGACCTTGACGACCCCGCCAACATCGGCCACCCCGTTTCTGCAACCTTCTCAGCGAATGGACGCCCCGAACAGACTAGCAAGCTTGCTCCTCCCCGGCCACATTCTCGCCGAAATTGCGCTCCAGGTTCTGGCCAACGGTGACAACGACGGGGATGCATGGCAGGCGCTCCGCGGGCTCCGGGGTTCATGCATGGCGCTGCACACTCTTTCTCTTCCTGGATCCACGTATGTCGTTCTCGCGACGCGCGAGGTCACCAAGTTTACTGCCGCCGTGCTCAAGTCCTGGAACCACATCAACATGAATGCACTCGCTGAGGCGCTCAAGGAGGCGTTCCGCACCCCGCTCGTAAACGCATTCTCGAGTACCATGACGCACAAGAATGAAGCCGGCGGCGGTATGGACGGCAACCACAGCGAGGGTCAGAGTGGCAACCGCGGCCAAGACAACGCAACTTACATACTCGCCAGCGGACGTTTACATGTGGTGGCTCTACACTGACGGGTGGCGTGCCCGTCGTCGTGCCTGGATCCTCGCGGTCGCGGCATGCGAGCACTCGCTCGAGCATGCCGAGTGGTAGGAAACGACTTGCAATGTCCGCCTGAGCCTCGGACGACGACGCGCAGGAGAGGAGCCCTGCGAGCCTCGAGAAGAAACCATCAAGACGAAATGATCAAGACGAACTTCGAACACCCCAAAGAAAGCAGATACGATGTCGGGAGAAAAGACAGCATTGGAGTGGGCAGGCGGTAATACAGATACGTAGGAAGGATACAGCAGATAGCGAGCGGTGTGGGAGTTCATAGCTGGAGCACGATGCAGCCAGGTTTGTACATACATGCCTTGTGAGACACTTCTGGTGACTGCTCTTGCCGGTCCGTTCATGCAGGCAATTCATAACATCATCAATGTTTATCGTGAAAGTCAACGGGAGCCACCAACGCTTCACTTGTCCATCCACAATTACATCTAGCCTGGACTCGCGTTCCAGGCGGACTGGGATGAGGAGGCCACTGTAGTTTGGGAAAGTCTGTCCGTCCCCTCTACCAGCTGGGCTCTGGCACGTAGGCGACGCATGACCGAGCGGAGTAGGTGCCGCAACCCTGCGCAAAGAGGCACCCCCAGGCTGTCCCATCTGCGGTTGTTAGCTCCATTGCTACTAGACCTTACCAAGCTTGCAGCACCGCTGGCCCCTGGGGAGACAAGTGTTTCCGCAGTAGACGCGACCGCGGATGGCGCACGAATCGTAGCGCTCGTGGAGGCTTCGACCCTCGTTCGTCGTCTCGTCAGAAGGAACTGCGTGCGGCTCGGCATTGTCTGCGTCCTCGGGAAAGTACCCCTCAATGACGGTCGCGGCAGGGACAACCTGCGGGGGTGCGGCGGCACCAAAGCTGGCGCCAAGGGCGAGGATGGCGAGAAGGCAAGTCTTGGAGAGCATAGCGAGTAGGGTGGGTCGTTGGAGTCGGGGAAGATGTCTTGCTGTAGCGAAAGTAAGCTGAGTGCTGGAAGTTCTCAAGACCAAGCCGGTCTCTTTTATACCGTAGGGGACACATAGCATGGCTTCTGACCTTGTTGAATGCGAGGTCTGCCTCCGTGCCACTATACCTTCCTTGCTCGATGCTCGATGAGTGCCACACTCCTTCAGCGTATTCGTGGCAAGGACCGCTCCAGTGGCCTTAACTTTACGCCGAATCTCTGTGCACTGCCGTCGGACTGCATATCGCACACTGGGAGATCACCTGCGTCTATCCCGACCGATGGACGTGGCCGTGGGGGCAGAGGTGAATGGGCCTGGTATGTGGACGATGGCGTTCATAGACGCCCTTCTCTGAAGATCCCCAAGCCAGGCGTCTCTGTGGAGATCGCTGGCGCTCGAGCCTGGTTCTCAAGGGCAGTGAGGTTGGTGCCATCGATGCTTCACAGCATGTGTTGGGTTGGGGATCTGCAGATCTGCCGGCCGGCACAGCATCTCAGCCGTACATGACTTCGTACATGATCCGTAGCACCGCCACTTGGCAGCGCAGCCTCGGTTCTACCGCGTCCACTATCAGCGTGCCTGATTGAACTGCAATGTACAGCATGAACTGTCAGTCACGACTCATGTCGGGCTTCCATCGTGGGCGTCAGCGACGAGGACCCGGGGATATCACGGGGCATATCAAAGTTCGCGGGGAGCGCGCCAATTCGTCGTTTCACCACGACGAGATGCATAGCGCCGAGGTCCGCACCGAGCACACTGCTGTCCCGCCGAAGAAGTGTCAAGTGATGAAGTCACGATACCCACCTCTGACCCCCAACATTACTTCGTCAAAGTTTGTCGCGCGCGCAGGTCCCCTTCCCGTCATCGATCTGAGGGCTGTTCAGATGCGGTGAGATGCTCCGTCACACGTCGAGGAACAGTGACGACCTCGAACTCTCCTCCGCACGTGTCCTGCCCGCACTTCCCTCCCGCGCCATCCGCAACGGACGACCCAGCCCCAGGATCCCTGTATATCGTGAGCAAGGGCGCCGGCAGACGAACGCCTCGCTGCTCGTTCTGCGGATTTCCGCCTATTCCTCGTCCCTTGTTCCTCGTTCCGCCCACCCGAAAGCCCGGAGCCCCGGGAGCCATGTGCTCCTCGACGCCGGAAGCGGAAGACCTCATCCGGGATGTTCGGAAGAAGACGACCGGAAGACTGCAAGCCGGGCACATGCACACTTGCACAGCGCCCATTCAGGTGCTGCACCAGAGCGAGCGGAACCACGGGCAGCCTAGGCCGAACGGACAGGAGGCAGGCGTGGACCTGCTTTACCCGACATGTGCAACGGCGACAAAATAGCGCCTCGACGCCTCGCCGCGCGAGAAGCACACTCTGCGCCCTGTAATCCCACTCAGCTCATGTGCTCGCTGGCGCCGACTGACTGCAAACACAACATACGCTTCCCGTCACTACTGCTCACGCTCGTCCTCGAAACAGTCATTCATAACGCGAGCCGTCGCACGCACGTACAGATGTAAAAGGAGCTACGAAGCAGACTGTCTCAAGGGGTTATGGCGCCCTCCCGCGCCCAACCTCCAGCACGTCAGGGGTGCGAGGGGGGCTAACGGGGACTCGTGACCCTGCTCTTCGCGAGGTCAAGGCTTGTCGGAGCGGGGGAAGAGAGGGAGGAGGGTGTGCGGTGGTGGTAGTGGTGGTGGTAGTGTGGTGAATGATGATATTAGAACTATAGCGGGGATGGCTCCCGGCGCATAGCCAACGGGAGCGAGGCGGTAGGTAGTAGCACTAGCAGTTGTGCAAGGAAAGAGAGAGAGGAGAGAGAGGTCTGGGCGGGTCGAGAGGGGGTGGAATGATTGACGCGCCCGTAATGTCGAGAGGAGGGACATGCGGGGTCCAGAGACGAGGGGAACGGAAAAGAATAGAGAAAAAGAAAAATCGGGCAGGGTATCTTGAAGGGTTGAAGGGGAGAGGGGAGAAGAGCGTGGGTCGTTGGCGAGGGGGTTGAAGCCATTAGATAGAGAGACGTTGACAAGGCGAGTGGGGGTCGTGACGAGGAGCAATAACCGGGGCTCAGAGGTAAAAGCGCCGGGGAATCGTGACTGGCGGTGCAGCGATGTCCGCCTAGTGTGGTAGATTCCGTGGCGAGCCGACCGAAAAAGCTCCTACTCATCCGCGACTCGCTGCCATCCTCCATCGTATCGCACCATCTCCTCAACGCTCGGGCGTGCCATCAGACACAGACGGGGGGAACCGGGCTGGTGTCCATCCACGTGCCGCTTACCAGCCGCCCTGCTCGCGAGTGTTGCGAGTCTGCGAGCGGAGCTGGCGCGAGGTCTCAATCTTGTTGGGGTCGGCCGAGCCCATCTGCTCGGCGGCGACGCGGCGCTTGTGGGCCTGGAGGATCGCGTTCTGCTGAGCGGCGAGGTCGTCCTGGACCTGGCTCTCGTTCTTGGCGGGGGGCTGGACGGACCAGTCAAAGACGTAGTCGTACTGGAAGCCCTCACGAACAAAGAGGTCGCGGAAGAGCTTGCGAAGGTACGAGTAGTCGGGCTTGTCGTCGAAGCGGAGCGAGCGGCAGTAGTTGAGGTAGATGGCAAACTCGTTGGGGAAGCCACGGCAGAGGACGTCGGTGGGGGTGGTCATCTTCTTCTCCATGATGCGGTCGTACTTCTGCTTCTTGGTAGCAGCCTTGAGGCCCTGCCAGGGGAGCTGGCCACGGAGGAAGTACATGAGGACGTAACCAAGCGACTCGAGGTCGTCACGGCGCGACTGCTCAACACCAAGGTGGGTGTTGATCGAGGTGTAACGAGCGGTACCGGTGAGGTTCTTGTTCTCACGGTAAGGGATGTGGAGGTGAGTCTTGGGGTCACGGTACTTCTTGGCGAGACCAAAGTCGATGACGTTGACCTGGTTGCCGCGCTTGCCAATGCCCATGAGGAAGTTGTCGGGCTTGATGTCACGGTGGATAAAGTTGCGCGAGTGGATGTACTCGACACGCGAGATCAGCTGGTCGGCGAGGAGAAGGACAGTCTTGAGGCTGAACTTGCGGTTGCAGAAGTTGAAGAGGTCCTCGAGCGAGGGGCCAAGGAGGTCAAGGACCATGGCGTTGTAGTCGCACTCGGTTCCATACCAGCGGACGAACGGAACACCGACACCACCGGCAAGCGACTTGTAGACCTTGGACTCGTACTCGAGCTGGGGGTGCTTGGCCTTGACAGACTCGAGCTTGATAGCGACCTCCTCACCCGAGACGATGTTGACGCCGAGGTAAATGTCGCCTGGCTGTTAGTTGACTGCAGACGACACCTGGGAGCCGATGGCACGTGCCGAGCAGACACGTAATCAAAAGCGATGTTTCACTCACCGAACGATCCACTACCAATCTTCTTGCCAATGCGGTACTTGCCGCCGACGCGGAGGTCCATGGAGGTCATGTTGTTGGAGAACTGTTTGGACGGAGCAGTGTAGCGGGCAGCCATGTTGTTGGTGGTGTTGTATGGGCCGACACGGGGTGTGCGACCAGAGGTGGTTTCAATGACACGCGGCGTGGTGGGTAGGCGGTCCGGGGGTGATCGGATGGGGTCGGAGGGTACCGTCCGTTTGGCGCGCGGGTAGGCAAGAGGGAAGGAGGAAAGAGGAGGTGGACGCAAGACGGGATTGTCGAATGGGAGACGCCAGGAGGGCCGACACAATGAGTGAATCGAAGATCCGAGTGTCGCCGATGGTGATGCAGACGGGTCGAGTCGTGAAGAGAGTAAAGTAGACAACGAGATGGAAGAGGAGAGTAGTGTCAGCATTCAAATTTGAGCGTCCTCCACGTCACTTGACACCATGCCTCGACTGCACACAGGGGGCGGGGCGGGGGACGCCGGAGCCGGATGCACGCGCGAGGCAGTGACAGGGTGTGGTGCGTGATGGGGTGTGTGATGATGCAAACAGAGGCATGGGTGCGGGCGGGTGCCRGCTATGACAGACATACCTGGTTAGGGGAGAAGAATGTATCCAACTATTGCAGCACGAGCTCCGTGTTGCAACGTTGAAGCGAAAGGGAAAGGGAAGGAGGGAACAATGCACTCAACCTAATGTACGACGAGGGAGTGAAAGGAAAACGGAAAGTGTAGGTGGATCCGCGCGCGCGCCCGACGACGACAGACGAGATGATGGGTGGAGTGGGACGATCGGTGCGCGAAGGGTTCCAGGACGAGCAGGGCGGCGACGTTAGGGAGGGACAGACAACGTGTGGGCGTTGTGGGGGGTGCGTGTGGGATGCGAGAGAGTGGGAGAAAGGGAGAAGAAGAAAGAGCAGAGATGATGTATGCGCAATGTTATGGTGTGTGTGACGAGTGTGGTGTGTTTGATGAATGGCGATGATGATGGTGGTGGTGGTGGTGGGGTGGGGATGTGTTGGCAGCGGAGCGAGGAAGAAGTATGCGCGGAAGTGTGACCAGGCAGGTAGAGCAGGGCATAGTGTGTCAGCCTCCAACAAGTGTGCCTTCCTTGACAGCAGTAGCAACGCGCAGACCAGCCCACCACCCAGAACAGAGCATTGTCTCGCCCATGGGCCATGCACGGGCACGGGGAAGAGAGAGCACCACCAGACCAGGATCAGCTCTGCCCGTTCTCCTAGCTCGTTTGCGGGGCGAGCAGGCGGGCGGGACAGAGACAGGCATGCAGCCCGCAGACAGCACGCGTGCAAGGAGGGGTGATGGGCCATGCGCGTGTGCATGTGTAGGTGCGTGTGTATAGGTACGTACCGGATGTGAGTGAAAGAGTGGGTAGGTGCTTGTAGTGCAATGAAGCAATCAAGCCAAGGGAGAAGGGCGGGGAGGTGGGAGGTGTAGGTGCGTGTGGGTGGGGTGGGGCGAGGGGAAA
>PQXP01000508.1:0-17191 GCA_002973495.1 Apiotrichum akiyoshidainum
CCCCCCCCCCCCCCCCCTGGATGGAGAGCCGCTGCCGCCCTCTGCGCCCTTGCCCTTCCCTTGCAGTGGTGGCGTTGTGCAGGTGTGCAAGAGGACAACAGCGCTGTGCGCGCTGTGCGCGCTGTGCCGATGGGGATCTAGCCGATCTGGGTGTGTGTGTGCATTGTGTGCGTGTGTGTGTGTGTGTGTGTGTGTGTGTGTGTGTGCATTGTGCAGTGTGCGCGCAGATCTCTCACGGTGCTAGCGGTGCATTACAATGGAGAACGCGTCGCACAAGGGGTGTGTGTGTCCAAGCATTTTGGTGCAGTCTATTTCGAGCCAGCCAGGGTGTAGAGCCGTGGCTCCCGCCTTGTATGGCAGTCTTGTAGTTTGGGGGTTCTGTGTGCCTGGATGGGACAGACACGCGCCCGCGCGCGCGCGCGCTGGTTTCCCCGGATCCAGACGACGCGCGGAAAGAGAGGAAGAGAGCCACACGGGCGGGTCAAGGGGGTGCCTGGAAAAAGGGAAGCGAAACACGCGCGCGGGCTACGATGAGCAAGCAAAAAAGAAGAATGAAAAACGGGGGTGGCAGCAGCAGCAGCAGGAGCAGGAGGAGGAGGGAAGGCGGAGAGGCAAGGGGGGAGGGAAGGAAGACGCCAAGGAGCCAGGAAAAGCACTTTGACCAAAAAGGACCTTTTCCTCCAGAGCCAGCCAGCTCAGTCCAGTCCAGGCCAGGGCGGGTGGCCTACCCAGAAGGGAAGGACAACACCCACCCACCACCACCCCCCTTTCTCTCCGTCCTCCCCTTCGTAGTCGTGGCTACCGCTACCACCACCACCACCACCACCACCCTCATTCTCATTCTCACTGTTTCCACATCCACTCCCCACCCCCCCACCCACCCCGACGTCGAGATCGCAACACCACACTCTCTCAACACACTCTCTTTCTCTCATCCACATTCTCTTTACATTCTTCTACCCCCCCCCCCCCCCCCCACAAGGGAGTTGATGTATCACAACGCAGACATTACTTCGGGCACCAGCGATAGCACATGATGTCCTCCGTCGGTTCCTTAGTGTTGTCACCTTTTCTTGCTGAAGCGAAGCGGAGGTCGAAGCGGAGGTCTGTGCTATAGAAGTGAAGTTAGACTTGACCCCCCGTGATGTCACTGGACAGCTGAATGGGGAGACGCCATAACTCCGATGTGCAAGAACTCGACAGCAGCGTGAAGGAGAGACGAGGGCAAGGTCTTGGGGGACGGTGCCAAAGGCCATAGCGGTGGCGAGGAGGAAGTGGAGTGTGTCTAAGGACCTCAGAATGCAGGGTCATATCAGACACTGGTCGGTGGGCATTGGCGTCAAAGAAACCCCTGTGTGGGCTGCCGGACTACAGGAGAGTTCCTCTCGGACTTGCTCTGATATCCTTCCTTCGGGGCATCGGATCCTGGGAGAGGAACGGAACCATACGCCCTCGAACAGCTTCACGGGGCTCAGATATTGTCAGCATATATCCTACAGCCTCATGCCTGCCATGGCGTGTCCCGTCCGATGGGAATGTGGTGGAGACACGGATCGGCGTTGGAGTCAATGCTTCCGAGGCTCGGGGGAAAGGCTGTGGCGTGGGGGCTTTGGCTTGGGTTGGTAGAGGCTGAACGCCGTGGGCGTTCTGACGTGGGGGGAAGGTTGGCCAAAGCGCACCTCGCCTTCAAGGTGCAGCCTGCTCACACCTGTGGCGCGATCTCCTTTTTAACTGTAGATGGAAAGTCTCACTTGTGTGCTGCGAGACGCTGAGATCGTCGTCCCATGCACCCATAGGCTCTCTTTGCGTCAGTCATATGACATGACCAAGGTGTGTCGAGACTGGTTTCCACTAGTGAGCGGCACAATGTGATCTATGCATGTTCACTGCAGAGGCCATGGTTAGTGCTGTGAGCCATGACAGTCAAACCTGTAGCATGCTGCAGACACCTTCCCAAAGTGCCAAAGGAGACAGAGCTGCGCCACGGCACGGTCCTGCTGACCATCAATTTATTGCCAGAGCTCGGACAGAGGTCGTATCCACTTCTTTCTGTCTTTCTTCGTTTTCACGCGTACTGTCGTCCTGGTGCGTCAGGCTCCAGCCGATTTCCATGCTCGAGATGAAGCTTGACACTCAGCCTGCGGGCTCCAGTGGCGAAGGGTACTTCCAATGGACTTGGGGCTGAGATACCCTCGAAACATGGCTTAACCCGGCCAAGAGTCGACCGACGTCAGCGTCACCATTCGCCTGTAACTCCTACTATGAACACATTCCACCTCGAATATATGCAGAATGGAGTGGGGAAGAGGTAGTGGACGAGCTGGGACTACACGCAAGGTGGTGCCATCATTGGATACGAGACCTTCCCAGACCGTCTCTTGAGTTTGACAGTCTGAACTGTTGTTGCACTGGCCTTGGAGGGAAACGCCACCCGAAGCAAGCACCAGTTTGCGCCACCGGAGAAGAGCGGCCGCGGCGACGAAACGGGTGAACAAACATCCTTCTTACCTGCGCTCTGAACGCGGTCGCCAGCGCAACCGACTCTCCACAGCAACGGAGATACACCAATCGTTTTTCCACTCTTCGTTCTTGATCAAGTTTTTCCCACATTTTTCCTCCTGTCTTTCAGATGTCTCGACATGACCCTGAATATTGAGCCCAACTTCCAAGTCCTCCGCGACTAGGAGGACCGAATACCACAGGCCAACCCAAGACTGCGCCACAGAGTGTGGTACCCAAGGGAGACAGGGACTTGCTGAGGGGCAGTGGACGCCAAAGATCTGATCGTACCATAGCTGAGACATAATGTGCGCGGACGCTGAGAAAACAGCCTCATTCACAAGTCGAGTTAGCCCTGTCGTCCGTCTGATCGATCAGCGAGCGTGATCTACGTTTTTCTGTCAGATCGTTTGTGCCTCGGAGCTCCGTGGTTCCACTCTAGGCAGGCTTATTACTCACCACCAGTCGCTGAAACCGGTGAAGATAGCAGACGGAGAGTACGTATTCTATCGATCGCGGTGTGCTGTGGGAGAGGCGACCAGCGCGAAACCCATCACAGTGAGGCAACCTTCACCGAGACAACTGTCGTTCCACGAAATCCGTCCTCGAGGGATGCCCGTGACATCGGTTCCAGCATAAGGCCCGAAAGCGATGTCTTGCATGTCAGCTCCGAAAGTGGGGCAAGGAGTGGGGGACGAGCCAATGTGCCGTGGGGGGCCGGTTGTCGGCCAAGGAACCAGGTTGAGCACTCCAGTTGTCAGCTGACTGTTCAAGTGGGTCACTCGTCCGTCCCTCAGCTCCGCTACCTCCACTCACCCTCACCTCCCCACTCATGTGAATCAGAAGTTTTTGCGAGAAAGTTGCGGTGCTGCTTCCGTGGTTACTGCGTGATGTTGGTAGAAGGCCGAGAGGAACCTGTGGAGACTGCCGCAGCCTGCAACTTTTAAGAGACAATCACCCTGTCCTGCAGGAGACAACTTTATGACGGCGTGTATCCGTGCACTCTCCAACTTGCCAACCTCGTTACCAAACAGCATTGCCCACTATGACGCGTTGTCATTCCGTATAGCGACGCGGGCGACATGCGGCACGTTCACGAATCCGGAGTTCGGGGCTGGGCCTCCGTGCTCGGCCTCCTCCTTCTGGGGCTGACTGACGACATCTGTTTATCATCAGATGGCCATCTTTCATCCTGTTGCAGGGCACGCAATACGAGCTTTGGTGGAATGTTCACCGCAGCCTCTGTCTTGGCCAGAGTTTTGAACTATGCCTACCGGAAATGCCTCTCGGATAACATCTACCCTCGCCCTTGGCGACAGGCTTTCACGGGGCGATAAGGGACCATTTAGCACAGAACAAGGGGGCAGGTGAAGCACCGAGGTTTTGGTCGGGCGAGCAAGAGATTGCGGCGCATCGCTGTAGCAGGCCCACTGGGTCCTGACAGGCGGATTTCCATCCTCGAGCAGTGTCTCAGGTGGTGACTTTCGACGTCATAGAAGCACCGCAGGATGGGATAAAAGCAAGGTCGCTTATCATGAGCTCAGAACCATCTGAGGCCATTGCTCCGCAGTCTGTATTGTCCATTCCCTACGAGCATGACTTCCCCCACCTTGCCACGCAACGTTTGGCAGATCTTGCAACACTCAGCTGATATGCGAGTGGGGAGTGGGCTGCTTTGTGACAGTGGCTGCGGTATGTATAGCTCCTATGAGGTCATCGTATAACAACGTTGGTGAGTCTAGGAAAGGGCGACAGCGGAGACTGCGCTTCGGCGCTGAATACGTCAGTTTCAACCTTCTGGTTCCAACGTCCGACTTTGCGGAATGGCCTACGCAAAGGGGAAGACGAGAGAGAATGATCGGAAACCACGATTAAGCGCCGTGCCTATCACCGATGAGCACGAGGTGGTATCAGTGGCGCTCGTAGCTCAGCCGAGTTGCACATGGATTGACAAACCTGCAGACGGATCATGAGAAGATACCACAGCTCTATGACCGCCCACTTGGTTCAGCCTGGTAGCCGAGTTTCACGAGGTAGCTATAGCTTCTGTTTCTGCGACCTAGAGTGTGTCATGGCCGTTGGCTCCAGGAACGCGTTGTACTTTGTGGCAGCAACCGTTGTCCTTCCCATGTCCAAAGGGTTTGAGTCGTGTCAAGACTCTGTGTGGCTTATCTAACTGTCCAAGGTTCAACTGTGACCTGCTCGGCCTACGGATGGCCGCGGGCCAAGAAACAAACGTAGGGAGAAGCCCATCCCTCTCTCCTGACGCGGCCCGGCTCATGCACTGGGCGACCCGAACTCCCCAACATTACCAGGGACAGTATCCCGGAGGATGCAAACGGCTGATGAAATGAGGGCGTTGCGCCCATTGCAGCTGCGTCATCCTCTTCTGGCATCGGGCTGACATGCGCTCGGCCGCTGGCACTGTCGCAAGAGGCACAACACACGGCAGCTGTGCCGCGCTTCCGAGCACACGCAATTTAGAGTTCAAGATTCGAAGGTTCTTGAGCGAGGAGAACAAAAGACCGTCCGCTCAGACTGGAACAGGAACACTGCAGGGCGGCAACCCTCTCCGCACGGTTGGCGGACGCGTCCCTTGGATCGTGGCTCAACTGCTGACACATGCCGGGCCACGGCGGCTCCCGGGCGGTGCCTTTGCGCTGTGTCCGGGTTCAAATCTCACTCCAACACTTGGCCTTAGGGCCAACAAGCAGTCAAGCCGCCGCAGGCTGACGTGTTGCCTACAGGCAGGAGCTGTTTGAATTGCGCCACAGACTCCAAAGTGGCAACTTTTGTTTTTCTTTCTTTTTTCTTTCCCTTTTCTCTTTTTTCTGTCTTTTTTCTGTTCTTTTCTCTTTCGTGCGAGCAGCTGCTCTCTCTCTCTCTTCTATGCTTGCTTTCATAGGGCAGCGAGCAGCATGAACATGGACAGCGGTGGAGAAATAACGCGACATCCGGAGCCTCGAGGGAGGCTCAATGCGTCCGGAGGTGTCACTCGGGATGGAGCATGTCAGGACTTACAAAGCCCCTCCTGAGGCGCCAGCGACGTCATAGTGAGCTGACTCTATACTGTTCCAACCTCGCCCGGAATGCTCTGGGCAGAAGCGCGACTGGGATAGACCGGAGACAGATTTTAGCGCTGGGCTGCCACTGTCTGCACATGGTGTTGCAAGGTTGGACGCAATAGATGGTGAGGCACAGTCCACTTTGGTTGCTTGAAGCAAGTGGAGCTCTTCACATTCAGGTTTCGGGGTGGAGATGAATGAATAACCAAGGTGTTCCATCTCTTCCATACGAGCCGACCCGCGCCCGCGCCTCATCAAACACAAAGCAATATGCTAGACACAGGCGGAAAGATGAGGCTCGAAGAAGGCACCGCGATCTGACACGGTTCATTCTGCGTGTCATCTCCTTGAGCAACTCGGCGGGGGACGAACATGTCAAACAGATTGAGAGACCCACGCTGCCCAGACACAGTGCCCAGGTACGAACCATACCGCATAGGTAAACAAAAATCCTCGGTCACATGTGGACTGTAGCAAGGGTGGGTGGACGGCTGTGAAGACGCGGAAAGATCTGGTACCTGCAGGTGAAGGGTACCTACTCGCCTCCGATGCTGAATAGAGGACTGAGCAAGTCCTCGAGGCTGGCGCAAGCCGAAGAGGGCATAATGAGGAGGTGCTCGCGATTCCATCACCACCACAACGACACAGCGACCGTTGACTTGGGATGTTGGCGCGATCGGCGGTCAATCAAGAGCGACCGCCCGGGGCTGAGTGCTGTCTGCACGCGGGATTTACTTGTTCCGATTGCAAGGCGATGTCATGAATAGCCTCGAGTGTTCAGTACAGGAGGCAGGCAGTCCGAAGGTTGTCCGAGATCAAAGTTCTGGGTCCAATTCTGTCAACATGTATCCGTTGGCCGTTGGAGAGCCCCACACTCTGGGTGCTGTCAACGTTGATGGGGCCCTTCCGGCTGTGCTACCCTTGGTAGGGAGATGAAGGGATGGTGTGCCGTCAGCTGTGGAGCTCCCCCTCCAGCCAAGTTAGTTGACGCTGAACTGCATGAAGCGACATACGACATTGGTAATTTGAGAGTATGACTCAAGAGGGTATCTGTCACCAGTGAAGGATGTGGTCGTGCGCTGTCTTGTGCCTTTGTTGGAGAGGTTACGCACATGTCCTGTTAGGCCCGCCAGTCCAGATCAGTTCTGCACAAGGGATGCCCTTGCCCTTGCGTACTTGTGACACTGGGTCCTCATTCAGATGCCCCATGCCCTGCTCACGATACTGAGAAGAATTTTGGGGTGGGGGTAAAGAGGAACGAGGGGTGAGGACATAGCCTAATCAGCAGTTGCTGGGCGGTGAGCACCGACAGCAGCAAACGGGTGTGCATATGTCAATTGGCCGCCCACTCCCGCTTCGATGATGCCGCACCACATTCGACCAGCTTGAAGCGTCTTTGTAGACGGTCATCAATAGACACAAGGAGCGCACTGACCGCTGTCCTCGCAGTAGATTAGCGTTTGCCGGAGTGTTGGCACGATGATATTGGTAGTGGTGGTGGTGTGGTCGGATTCGATGGAATGCCCGACCATTTCTAGGGTCACAAACTTGCTGTTGAAAGTTGAAATGCGTCAGTGGCTCCCCAGCAACCCGCCCTCGAGCCGTCTTCTGCCTCGTTTGTCCGTTCACAGTGTCAAAATGCCGCCCCCGCCTCCGCCTTGGTCACCAGCACTCTGGGTCGACCATTCGGCAGGCGGGATGAGCAAGCTGCCACACCTCGCCCGGCTGATTCGGTGGCTTCCTGTCGCGGCAGCTTGGTGCCTCTTGCCCCTGAGCGCGAAGCCAACAGATGAGTCCGCCCCGGCGAGTTGTGAATCGTCAGTGATGGGTGGGCAAACGCAGTCTCGTGGCCCCGTGCACAATGTTATGCCTTGGTGCTGTCACTGGGGTTTGCAGGTTGGGGAATGCCGTGCCGCAGTGGAGCAGGGTGCAATGGAGCAGGGTGCAGCTAAGGGTGCGGGGTAAATAGCCCCGCAGGCAACTAAGCCGGAGATGAGCCAGAGCTGGGCAGTACTGCCTCTGCTGCTGCTGCTGCTCCTCTTGCGGTGTCTCCGCAGCGGTGACCTATCAACTCAGCTGGAATGAAGGAGCGGACACCTGCCACGGGAGGAAGAAATTCCCAGTTGACACAGGAAGCGTGAGCGAGGATTGTGATCACAAACAATCTCCTGCACCGCCGCCGCTGCCTGGGCTCTCCCACCCTTCAAGGACATTCGGGGACAGTCCCCCAGTCTCTGTTTTGCCTAAGACCCATTCGAATCGGCTCTCCTTTGGCCCTTGAGGGACCTTTGGCGGCGCCTAACAACTCCACTCAACCTGATTCAGGCGCTTCCCAGGCGTTCAACGAGGCGCTCAAGGCGAGCCGGCGCCCACCATCTTATTATCCAATGTGGCGTTCCACGCATCAGGCACTTTGAGCGGGGGTTACCCTGTGACCCAAAAGCCTCCTGACACGCCTCCCCCCGCTCCTTGTCTCTGTCCTCCTCGAGGTGAAAGGAAACCCGGGTGGCCAAGACCAAGGTGTTGTGGTACCATGTCTGGGTCGAGTTTTGGTGCCTGCACTCTCAAGACTCAAAATGCCTTGAGTCTTGCACTCCCTTTCTGCCTTGCCCTTCAGCTCGGAGCGGCACCAGAGGGCCTACCGGGTGGGGGGGGGGGGCGGGGCTGGCGCACGGGGGTTTGATGGCGCTTCCTGGCGTTGCGCTTTGGCATCTCTGTATCGTTCCTTGGGGCGTTGGTCAACCTGCTCTGGTATCACACCGCGTTCGGTCGCTTTGCCATGGCTTTGTACTTTTCCTTTAGCGGGGGTGGGTGGTCGGGTCGGTCGCAGATACTGCTCCCAGAAATGAGAACCGGATTGTGAGACGAGCGAGTCTGGTGCCCACGCTCCTGCACCTGCTCCCGATTCCTCGAGCTGTTTGATCCCTAGAAACCTCCCTGACAAGAGAGCGGCCTGCTGGATCGTCAGCAAAGCCTCCCAACCCCAAGACCCTCTCACAGCTGGTGCGAGGAATACTCTTTAAGTATCGACCTCGACAAGAGCCCGTTTTTGCCCTACATCACACCCAACCTTCAAAGGCGCGGTCCACCTCTGCCCTTTATTGTCAACGAGCCAGCCCGAACCGAACGGAAGCACGACCGTCCCACTCCACCCATATTCATCACAACAACAACAAGCGACAACCACCACCACCGACTCTCTACCCACCACTACACATATATTTACTCGCCTGCAAGCGCACGCCGGCCCGAACCACCTGGTCTGCAAACGCGCAACTTACGGGGACTCTTTCTTCCGCCGAATACCCTGCACTATACCGGCTGGCCGGTAGAGATACAAACCGATTATCGACACGACCCTCAACAATTAGACCAGTTGGCTCATTGTCGATCATCGCCACTGGCTGGACTCAGTATCACCATCACTAGCATTACATCACGTCTTCCATCTCTTCGAGCCGACACATATCAACGACTCTACGGCACCCTTGCTTGCGTGTACACACCAAGCGAGACACAGACGATCCACCTACGACAACACCTATCCGAATAGAGCCCGACGCCTCCGTTGTCAGCCGCCGCCGCCCTTGGCAAATACCTCGCAGCGCCCCAACAAACCGTTTCATTTGGTCACCCACACCTTTCTCCTTTCCAGTTAGCCGACTTTTATTCTGGTCTTGTCCCCACAATGCCTGACAACTTCACAACATCGGGACACGACCTCGTCGGCAGGGTGATTGACAATGGACGCTGGGAGCTGGTCTCCATTCTCGGAGTCGGCGCATACGGTGTTGTGTACCTTGCCGTCGACGTTCGGGCCCGCGCTCGCAACCCTCGTGGACCCCACAGCTACTCTGCTGTAAAGTGTCTTTCCCGTACCGGACTCGACCAGCGTCAACGCCACTTCCAGCGCCGCGAGATTGCACTTCACCAGCTAGCCTCTGGTCACCCAAACATTGCTGGCGTGCACAAGGTCATCGAGGAGGACAAGTACATCTTTGTCGTTCTCGACTACTGTGCCGGTGGCGACCTGTTTGCCATGATCACTGAGCGACAGCGCTACGTTGGCGACGATGAACTCGTCCGCAGTGTTTTCCTTCAGATTATCGACGCTGTGGCCTACTGTCACTCTATGGGCATCTTCCACCGCGACCTGAAGCCTGAAAACATTCTTTGTTCCTCCGACGGCACCCGCGTCTATGTCGCCGATTTTGGCCTTGCGACAACCGAGCGTACCAGCACCGACTTTGGGTGGTGAGTGTGGACGGCGGTGCACTGTTTTGAGACACACGAAACCGTGCGAAAGAGATTGTTGCTCATGATTGTGGAAGGCAACTTGGCTGACATAATACAGCGGATCTACATTCTACCTCTCGCCCGAGTGCCAGGGTGGTCTCTTTGATCCTGTTGATGCCTACTCGACCGCTCAGGCTGACCTTTGGTCACTGGGTGTCATTCTCATCAACCTTGCTTGTGGGCGGAATCCCTGGAGGCAGGCCTGTGCCGACGACGACACTTTCCGCGCGTACCTGGACGACCCCACCGTCTTGGGTATGATCCTCCCCCTCTCCTCGTCGTCCACAACTATCCTCGCCGCATTGTTTACGCAGGACCCGGCGGACCGAATCAACCTCGCCCAGCTCCGGGCTATGGTTGTCGCCGCTCCCAGCTTCTCCACATCTCGTCCTCCCGTTCTTCCCTCTCCTCCCCACTCGCCTGTCTCCATCAACCCCTGCCTCTCCGCCATGGCCGCCACCTCGCATTGGAGCCACGATGAATGCCCCGAGGCACTCCAGTCGCTCGACAATCGGGTCTCCCCTGTTCCCGGCTACTCTGTTCTTCCCCCGCACCACCCCTTCTCCTGCGGTGGCGAGAGCACGCCAGCCAGCACACCGGGTTTGGTGGACAGCTCACTTGACCCGTTCTGCATTGGCCAACACGGACGTAACATGAGCACTAGCACCATCGGATCAGTACCTCCCACACCTGAGCTTGGTCCGACATCAATCAGTCCACTTGTACCTACCCTCGCACCTGCACCGGAGCCCAGGTGGGCAAAGAAGGCTCGCCGCGAGGTTCATGCCCACCATCATCACCATCAGCACCACCACCACCACCACGCCGACGAGGTCGACGTCGACGTTGAGATCCTCACATCTGGGGTGCCCTTCGTTCTCTGAGTTACCAACCCCTATTTCAACGACACACTGCTCTTGAGGTCCTTTTACGGACTTAACGCACCTTTCTCTGCACGGCAGCCCTTCACACAAACACGGAACAACCCCTACTGTCAACTGAGCAACGAACCTCCACAAACAAGAAGATATAATCGCCTGTCACACTGGCCTTTCATTTAGCACCTCCGTCTCAGCATTTCTTTCGCCTCTACTTCCATATCTCTCCACTATTTCGAACGTGCCGCCTCTCTCGCCTCTCCTCCCACCTCGACCCCCCCCCTCAACATCCTCGATTTCTCTCCCTCTCCTCTCTCTCTATCCACACTAGCACGTCTGTACGAACGTCACGAACCAACGCCGTGTATCATTATAGACCATAGAGCATGTTGTCCGATGCATTCTCCGGTATCTCTAGGACTTTTGGGGCAGCTATGTGCTTGAAATGTGACATCTCAGGCTGTCCCAGAATATAGATCTTCGCTCTGGAAGGTGCGACACAGCGGTTGCCCCCACCTACCCACCTACCCTCTTGGAGCGGCCCGTCTATCGACCGTGCATTCTCATACACGTTCTCTTTCCCATGCCCAGTGACCCCAGCAGCAAGCCCCCGGCGCCTTGTTCCAAGCTGTGGGCTGACCCCCTGTGGACACTGCTTCTCGCACCTCAAGAGGCGGTCCAAGCATCACAATACAGCTTTGCCGCCCACAGGTCATTCCTGATATCACCTGGCCATCTTCATTGCTTGCTTGGCCGCACAGCAACAGCCAATGCCAGGGCCCACTGCCACGGCCCAGCTGATAGTTGCAAACGTTATATCCCGATAGTCACAGCAAGGGCACCAGCTTCCTCAAAGCGCCAAAGCAAGGATCTCCTTCGTGTACGGGGTTGACACCAACTGGGACACCCTACGAGAAGCACAGCGACACTGCGTCCGCCGCTCCTTCGCCAATCGTGTGGTGATGCAACAGGCGACTTGTCACCGTGCATCCGACCAAGCGATGTCCGTCCGCGTCCGTCCGCGTCCGCCACAGCGTTGCCGGACCGGTCCGATACGCCCAAGCCATCAGCAAGGATACGGCTAGGATACCGCGGGTCGAGAGTGGAATTACAAAAGTCTGAACCGGGTCGCGCGTATCGGCCTGCCACCGCGTCAGGCCGTTGGATGCGATGGTCTGCCACGCTTCAACGCTTCATCTCTTCACTCTTCAAGAGGAGGCCCAAGAGCGGATATCCAGCCACCACACAAGCACAAAGCTGGAACAAGTCTGCAGCCTCTTGTCGCGTTTTGCTCTGTTGCTTCAAGAACTGTGTGGGTGGTTCCGAGAAGAGCCACCCCTCACACTCCCTAGGTCGAAGAATGCTGTCCTCACGAGCCAAAAGCAGACCACCTGACAGATGCCAAGACACTTCGAGTTGCCAAGAACGCGGGGCCCATGCCTTCCCACTTACATTGGACAGGCAGTACGATAGCTCCAATGCAGTCTTGATGTGGCCATTGGGCTCACGAGGAATGTTTAGTTCCAATCGAAAGGCCTTGCACCTGAACAGATGGGAATATCTGTGCCGCCAGTGCCCTTCTGGACGAACGAATGCACTTTCGGTGCCTGTTCCCCACAAGAAGTGGCAGTCGCAATGATCGCAGAGCATCATACCAGCTTCTCTCCCCCTCCCCATTGCACTTGCTGTTGCTGGCCTATCGCTGTATGCCACGGTTGAACGTTCGGTTCTTTCCGCCGGGTACTGTAGACAATAGGCTGCCGTCCCTAAGGACTGCTCCACTTCAGAAGTACGACGATCTATGCCACATTGACGACCTCAGAACAGAGACCTGCTCGACACGCCCCGTGGTATGGATAGGTGTCCTGCCACCTCTGGTGACGTGACCTCAACTTGAAAAGGCTGCTGTTCGGGGGCCTGAATCGATCATGGTGCTGCCGCTGACTCCTCTTCCCATGACAAGGTAGGAGTGGAGCAACAAGTCATTTATGATGTCTGTAGCGCTCTCCAAAGCATCTCAGTATCCCGGAGAGATTTCACCTGGTGGTCCTTGGTTTGCGGGCAATGCCACTTGGAACGATATCGCTTGCTGAGAGGTGATCTCTCAGAAGGTTGCTTCTAGAGTTTTAAAGGACATCATGGTCAAAGAGATGCTGTAGATAACCTGTAATCTTTCGCGACAGATTATTGCGATCCTTTTGTTGTTAGACTCAGAAAGGTGTCGGACTTGGAATACAGTACATTGCAAGACTCGTCCGCCTCGGCGTTGACTCCGCCCTCACGGCAGCTGATAGTCGCTGCAGCGGTTGGACACTCTAAGGCCCACGCGCTGCGAGAATGTCCAGTGGCACATGAACTGCGGGGACTTGGTATTGCACCTATTGCCCACATCCGACAATCAGTCATTCTGCAGACGGAACGCGGATTGTTTGCCACATCCCATCCCACCTGCTTCGGCACCGCCGAATGGCATGACTGTGCGTTCCAAGCTCAGCATGTTCGATGTGGGCACCTATCTCAAGAAGCAGTGCGGAACATCCCCCGTGAGCTTGCTCTATGAAGAGAACTGAATGCCAATCACATGTTTCTCTGTCTCGCGGGCCTGAGACGCGGCCCAAGTGGCACTCAGACCTCTGACATGCTTTTCCGCGTGCGACATGTGTATCTGTCACAGCCCATGGGAAGGTTTGCATACAGTGTCTGTGTGTTCCCGGCGCCACCAAACGACAGTCATCACAAGTGTCGGACAGTGAGATGTCGTATCTCTGGTCTTATCCTGACCGCGGACGTCGCATGACTCACATCGCCAAACATCGCTCTTTGTCATATGTCAGAGGTTCATCATCGCTCACGAGACGTGAAGGTTCCCGGATAAGGATATGGACTGTACAAACCCCAGTCTCACAGGTGCCTTGCACTTCCCATTGCTAACTCGCCAACAAGGATTCCCCGAGGTCGTGATGCGCGCACACTCAATTGCTGCGATCCCTCATTGTTCGTCATGCCCACGTACTCCTTCAGCCGCCACACAGCCGCGGTCCGCCTCCACACACGTACGACTCTGGTCGTCCACCGGGAAGTCCAGGCGTGCGTCGTACACTCGGTGCGGATCTCCACTCACACAGCAACCGTGTGTGGCGAATTGGCTCACCATGAAATGTGATGCTGCTTATTCGGCCCCGCTGCAACGAGGCGAGGCGACACAACGAGTAACACCGCGCCTTCTCCCTGGCTCCTACACCACTTCTGTTGCTGACAGATGTCAATTCCTTTTCACAAGCACAAGCATGTGAATGGTGATGGGTACTGAGCCGTGTGGTCGGGTCGCGTTTGGTCCTGAATCTGGCAGAGACCAGTGACCTTGTAACACAAATCTTCCTCATTGCACAGCGGGTGGTGCCTACCTCGCCTCACCGCGCTGACATCCGCTGGCAAGCTTGCCTCGAGCCTGTATCCCGTTACAGACTTGACTAACCGAAGGCGGTCTCTGACTCGGGTGTGCGCGATGCTTCGCACCGAGGCACAGCAAGAAGTGGCGGAAAAACACGAGCCGGAAGTGAAAGCGAAACTCGGAAACTGGGTGTCACACCAGGACAGCAGCACCCAGAGCCAAGGAGCCAAGAAAACCCAAGGAAAAACGACAGAATGGCAATCAGGCCCAGCCACCACCACCTCACCAGGATGACGGAGCTTTGAGATCGGAATTTCCTGGGCGGAGCAAATTCCTGCATTTCTAGGCAGAGGAGGCGCTCAGCTGCTGGTCGTGCTGTCCCTGGGGCGCCGGCTTCGTTTGCCCACCTGTCCGAGGCTTGCAACAGGTGGTAGTGTGTGTCCGAAACAGATGAGTTTGCTCCTTATCAGGATGCAAGTCAGGTCAAGTCCGTAAGCACTTTCCTCTGGTAACTGAAAGGCGCGTAATATCCCCTGTGATGCGGCTTTTGCCATTGTTGTGCTGGTATGTATTGCTGTTGCACGTTGCAGTTGCTGGGCTACCATTGGCCACTGTGCTCATGAGCTCCTCTAGGGTACGTCAAGACTGTCAATGTTAGCAGGTTGGGCTTGAAGGCCGCTGTCGCTGGGCAGATCTGCCCAGAGAGGCAGATCTGCTGAGGAAGGAATGCAAGCCTGCATTCTGTCGCTCCCCCACCTTTGTGGATCTCAGAATACTCTCCAAAATCCCAGACTGCTCCGGCTCCGAGCTCCAGATCTTGCAGCTAGCGCAGGTGCAGGAGATGAACCAGGAACCGGACCCGTCCAAGGACGGCCCAGGAGCCCTGCCTTCGTGCCGGCGCCAACTGTGCCTCTCGGGGCATATCCCATGCCTCCGTGCAGCGTTCTCACACACTCTGGAACCGTTCCTCTCTACTCGCAACCTTCTCACCCCTCGCCAACTCCACGTTTTCATCTGCTTCAGGAAGGTGACAGCCAACAGAACCGCCAGCGCCACCTGACACTAGCGCTCTAAGGGACGCGGGAGGAAGGAGGGCTACGGATAATGGCGAGGATCATGGATCGGATCGTGGACGAGAGCCAGGAGTCATGAGCCGTCAGCAGGGAAGGGGGAGGCGTTGGGAGGCTGGAGGCGGCGATGAGCGACGAGCGACGGGCGGTGAGCGGCGGAGTGGCCACCCGCGGACGTCTGGCTGGCGCCCAGCACGCGCCCCATTGCAGCCGGCGTGGCGGGGGTGTGCGTGCCTCGGCTCCGATACCTCTCGCCTCCTTGGCAATGTGCAGTGTACCGCAGACACAGTGCACGCAAATGCAGGAATGCGATGGTCATGGCGATGTCGATGGCGAGGAGGCGGTGGTGTGTGGAGAAAGACGAGCCCAAGAGGCATTCAGTGTGATCCCGCACGGACCCACCGCCACCACCTTCGGTTCCCCTCGGCTCCTCCAGTCATACCGAACGGTGCTCACGCCTCCGCCTCACGTTGCCTCGCCTCTTCGCTTTTTGCTCGCTAGCGTATCACTTGGCATGTGTTGCACAGTCAGCAGCAACAACAAGTGAGGGCTGGCCATACCACATGACAGCAGATGACCTTCCAGCCCCGATGAAGCTCTGTCAGCTCCGAGATCGGGGCATCTGGGGTTGTCGCGCTGCGCTCTCAGGGAATGTTCCGATCACTGATCACGAGCTGCTGCGGTGTCAAAGGCGACAGGCGGCGGGCGCCCCCTTGTCCACCATCTCCACCGGCGTGGCGTGCGTCCATTCCTTCATGTCTCACTAACGTCGTCGGTCTTGTCGCCGCCGGCGTTGGCGCCTCTTGCTGACACCGACACCTGACACCTGACACCAGCCTGACGATGAGAACATGGCATGACCGTTCGCATTCATTGGGCGTCACCCGAAGGTCCGAGGTGAGTCTCTCACGACCGCACACTGTCTCTCCTCCCACTCGTCTTCCTTTGTCATCGTCAGTGACCTTGTCGCTGTCCTTGTTCCTGTCTGATCACATCGCGCCTCGAGGCCGAGGGATGCCGGCTGATACCAATTTCGCCTGGCTTCATCACCGCCCCCAGCAGCCAGCCCCCACCACCGCCCGATAGTCCTTGCTCCGTCGCACGGCGCGCTGTGCCGAGTGGGTCGTCGGTTGCCGGTCGTCAGTCGTTCAGTTCATCAGTTGCAATCGTGGTAGTCCTCATGGCGTCCCCCCGTCCGTCTCATTCTAGTGCCTCAGTAACCTTCCTGCCGTGCCGCTCCATGCCGTGCCGTGCTGCGAGTCCGCACCATGTGATGCCATGTGAAACGATGCTGCCGATCTGTGCCGCACTTCCACTCCCCACCACCCCCCGCATGGCTTGGCAATGGCACTGGCAGCGGTAATCAACGGGCAGGGGAAACGAGGCCCTCACTGATCATGCGTATCGATCTCCTACTACTGTCTGTTCCATCTGATGTGTCGACAGCTCTAGCTCTGCGGCGCTCCGTCCTTGGCGCCAGTCTCCTCGGTGACCTTGTCCTCCGCCTCCTTGGCCTCCGCCTCCGCCTCCTTGTCCTTGTCCTCCTTGTCCTCCGTGGCCTCCTTGCTCTCCATGACCACGTCGCCGTCCTTGGCCGGTTCGGCAGCAGCAGCGCCAGAAGGTGCGCCGTCAGCAGCTGCAGGAGCCGGGGCGGCACTGTCCGCTGCGCTCGCGTCAGCCATCTCCACATCACCGTCCGTCGTGCTAGGTGCCGGCGCATCAGACGACACGACGCTCGAGCCCACATCAGCAGCCCACGACTTGATGTCGAGCGGGACAGCTTCACTTGTCGGCTCGTACGACGAGAAGGCCGCACCACTGGCTGTGGGCTTTGCCGCGCCAGCAGCAGCACCGGCAGCAGGAGCAGCGGCCGCGGCGTCCGCAGCAGCAGTGGCGGTGGGGGCAGCCGCCGCCGGGGCGGCCGAGTTTGCCGGGGCGTCGGTCGGGGCGGCGTTGGACGCGGGGGGAGCAGCGCTCGCCGGCGGCTGTGCG